>JAPFFJ010000069.1:25000-27500 GCA_029204005.1 Salix udensis | reverse complement strand
GGGTTTAGGGTTTAGGGTTTAGGGTTTAGGGTTTAGGGTTTAGGGTTTAGGGTTTAGGGTTTAGGGTTTAGGGTTTAGGGTTTAGGGTTTAGGGTTTAGGGTTTAGGGTTTAGGGTTTAGGGTTTAGGGTTTAGGGTTTAGGGTTTAGGGTTTAGGGTTTAGGGTTTAGGGTTTAGGGTTTAGGGTTTAGGGTTTAGGGTTTAGGGTTTAGGGTTTAGGGTTTAGGGTTTAGGGTTTAGGGTTTAGGGTTTAGGGTTTAGGGTTTAGGGTTTAGGGTTTAGGGTTTAGGGTTTAGGGTTTAGGGTTTAGGGTTTAGGGTTTAGGGTTTAGGGTTTAGGGTTTAGGGTTTAGGGTTTAGGGTTTAGGGTTTAGGGTTTAGGGTTTAGGGTTTAGGGTTTAGGGTTTAGGGTTTAGGGTTTAGGGTTTAGGGTTTAGGGTTTAGGGTTTAGGGTTTAGGGTTTAGGGTTTAGGGTTTAGGGTTTAGGGTTTAGGGTTTAGGGTTTAGGGTTTAGGGTTTAGGGTTTAGGGTTTAGGGTTTAGGGTTTAGGGTTTAGGGTTTAGGGTTTAGGGTTTAGGGTTTAGGGTTTAGGGTTTAGGGTTTAGGGTTTTAGGGTTTAGGGTTTAGGGTTTAGGGTTTAGGGTTTAGGGTTTAGGGTTTAGGGTTTAGGGTTTAGGGTTTAGGGTTTAGGGTTTAGGGTTTAGGGTTTAGGGTTTAGGGTTTAGGGTTTAGGGTTTAGGGTTTAGGGTTTAGGGTTTAGGGTTTAGGGTTTAGGGTTTAGGGTTTAGGGTTTAGGGTTTAGGGTTTAGGGTTTAGGGTTTAGGGTTTAGGGTTTAGGGTTTAGGGTTTAGGGTTTAGGGTTTAGGGTTTAGGGTTTAGGGTTTAGGGTTTAGGGTTTAGGGTTTAGGGTTTAGGGTTTAGGGTTTAGGGTTTAGGGTTTAGGGTTTAGGGTTTAGGGTTTAGGGTTTAGGGTTTAGGGTTTAGGGTTTAGGGTTTAGGGTTTAGGGTTTAGGGTTTAGGGTTTAGGGTTTAGGGTTTAGGGTTTAGGGTTTAGGGTTTAGGGTTTAGGGTTTAGGGTTTAGGGTTTAGGGTTTAGGGTTTAGGGTTTAGGGTTTAGGGTTTAGGGTTTAGGGTTTAGGGTTTAGGGTTTAGGGTTTAGGGTTTAGGGTTTAGGGTTTAGGGTTTAGGGTTTAGGGTTTAGGGTTTAGGGTTTAGGGTTTAGGGTTTAGGGTTTAGGGTTTAGGGTTTAGGGTTTAGGGTTTAGGGTTTAGGGTTTAGGGTTTAGGGTTTAGGGTTTAGGGTTTAGGGTTTAGGGTTTAGGGTTTAGGGTTTAGGGTTTAGGGTTTAGGGTTTAGGGTTTAGGGTTTAGGGTTTAGGGTTTAGGGTTTAGGGTTTAGGGTTTAGGGTTTAGGGTTTAGGGTTTAGGGTTTAGGGTTTAGGGTTTAGGGTTTAGGGTTTAGGGTTTAGGGTTTAGGGTTTAGGGTTTAGGGTTTAGGGTTTAGGGTTTAGGGTTTAGGGTTTAGGGTTTAGGGTTTAGGGTTTAGGGTTTAGGGTTTAGGGTTTAGGGTTTAGGGGTTTAGGGTTTAGGGTTTAGGGTTTAGGGTTTAGGGTTTAGGGTTTAGGGTTTAGGGTTTAGGGTTTAGGGTTTAGGGTTTAGGGTTTAGGGTTTAGGGTTTAGGGTTTAGGGTTTAGGGTTTGAGGGTTTAGGGTTTAGGGTTTAGGGTTTAGGGTTTAGGGTTTAGGGGTTTAGGGTTTAGGGTTTAGGGTTTAGGGTTTAGGGTTTAGGGTTTAGGGTTTAGGGTTTAGGGTTTAGGGTTTAGGGTTTAGGGTTTAGGGTTTAGGGTTTAGGGTTTAGGGTTTAGGGTTTAGGGTTTAGGGTTTAGGGTTTAGGGTTTAGGGTTTAGGGTTTAGGGTTTAGGGTTTAGGGTTTAGGGTTTAGGGTTTAGGGTTTAGGGTTTAGGGTTTAGGGTTTAGGGTTTAGGGTTTAGGGTTTAGGGTTTAGGGTTTAGGGTTTAGGGTTTAGGGTTTAGGGTTTAGGGTTTAGGGTTTAGGGTTTAGGGTTTAGGGTTTAGGGTTTAGGGTTTAGGGTTTAGGGTTTAGGGTTTAGGGTTTAGGGTTTAGGGTTTAGGGTTTAGGGTTTAGGGTTTAGGGTTTAGGGTTTAGGGTTTAGGGTTTAGGGTTTAGGGTTTAGGGTTTAGGGTTTAGGGTTTAGGGTTTAGGGTTTAGGGTTTAGGGTTTAGGGTTTAGGGTTTAGGGTTTAGGGTTTAGGGTTTAGGGTTTAGGGTTTAGGGTTTAGGGTTTAGGGTTTAGGGTTTAGGGTTTAGGGTTTAGGGTTTAGGGTTTAGGGTTTAGGGTTTAGGGTTTAGGGTTTAGGGTTTAGGGTTTAGGGTTTAGGGTTTAGGGTTTAGGGTTTAGGGTTTAGGGTTTAGGGTTTAGGGTTTAGGGTTTAGGGTTTAGGGTTTAGGGTTTAGGGTTTAGGGTTTAGGGTTTAGGGTTTAGGGT
>JAPFFJ010000069.1:17500-20000 GCA_029204005.1 Salix udensis | reverse complement strand
TTTAGGGTTTAGGGTTTAGGGTTTAGGGTTTAGGGTTTAGGGTTTAGGGTTTAGGGTTTAGGGTTTAGGGTTTAGGGTTTAGGGTTTAGGGTTTAGGGTTTAGGGTTTAGGGTTTAGGGTTTAGGGTTTAGGGTTTAGGGTTTAGGGTTTTGAGGGTTTAGGGTTTAGGGTTTAGGGTTTAGGGTTTAGGGTTTAGGGTTTAGGGTTTAGGGTTTAGGGTTTAGGGTTTAGGGTTTAGGGTTTAGGGTTTAGGGTTTAGGGTTTAGGGTTTAGGGTTTAGGGTTTAGGGTTTAGGGTTTAGGGTTTAGGGTTTAGGGTTTAGGGAGTTTAGGGTTTTAGGGTTTAGGGTTTAGGGTTTAGGGTTTAGGGTTTAGGGTTTAGGGTTTAGGGTTTAGGGTTTAGGGTTTAGGGTTTAGGGTTTAGGGTTTAGGGTTTAGGGTTTAGGGTTTAGGGTTTAGGGTTTAGGGTTTAGGGTTTAGGGTTTAGGGTTTAGGGTTTAGGGTTTAGGGTTTAGGGTTTAGGGTTTAGGGTTTAGGGTTTAGGGTTTAGGGTTTAGGGTTTAGGGTTTAGGGTTTAGGGTTTAGGGTTTAGGGTTTAGGGGTTTAGGGTTTAGGGTTTAGGGTTTAGGGTTTAGGGTTTAGGGTTTAGGGTTTAGGGTTTAGGGTTTAGGGTTTAGGGTTTAGGGTTTAGGGTTTAGGGTTTAGGGTTTAGGGTTTAGGGTTTAGGGTTTAGGGTTTAGGGGTTTAGGGTTTAGGGTTTAGGGTTTAGGGTTTAGGGTTTAGGGTTTAGGGTTTAGGGTTTAGGGTTTAGGGTTTAGGGTTTAGGGTTTAGGGTTTAGGGTTTAGGGTTTAGGGTTTAGGGTTTAGGGTTTAGGGTTTAGGGTTTAGGGTTTAGGGTTTTAGGGTTTAGGGTTTAGGGTTTAGGGTTTAGGGTTTAGGGTTTAGGGTTTAGGGTTTAGGGTTTAGGGTTTAGGGTTTAGGGTTTAGGGTTTAGGGTTTAGGGTTTAGGGTTTAGGGTTTAGGGTTTAGGGTTTAGGGTTTAGGGGTTTAGGGTTTAGGGTTTAGGGTTTAGGGTTTAGGGTTTAGGGTTTAGGGTTTAGGGTTTAGGGTTTAGGGTTTAGGGTTTAGGGTTTAGGGTTTAGGGTTTAGGGTTTAGGGTTTAGGGTTTAGGGTTTAGGGTTTAGGGTTTAGGGTTTAGGGTTTAGGGTTTAGGGTTTAGGGTTTAGGGTTTAGGGTTTAGGGTTTTAGGGTTTAGGGTTTAGGGTTTAGGGTTTAGGGTTTAGGGTTTAGGGTTTAGGGTTTAGGGTTTAGGGTTTAGGGTTTAGGGTTTAGGGTTTAGGGTTTAGGGTTTAGGGTTTAGGGTTTAGGGTTTAGGGTTTAGGGTTTAGGGTTTAGGGTTTAGGGTTTAGGGTTTAGGGTTTAGGGTTTAGGGTTTAGGGTTTAGGGTTTAGGGTTTAGGGTTTAGGGTTTAGGGTTTAGGGTTTAGGGTTTAGGGTTTAGGGTTTAGGGTTCAGGGTTTAGGGTTTAGGGTTTAGGGTTTAGGGTTTAGGGTTTAGGGTTTAGGGTTTAGGGTTTAGGGTTTAGGGTTTAGGGTTTAGGGTTTAGGGTTTAGGGTTTAGGGTTTAGGGTTTAGGGTTTTTAGGGTTTAGGGTTTTTTAGGGTTTAGGGTTTAGGGTTTAGGGTTTAGGGTTTAGGGTTTAGGGTTTAGGGTTTAGGGTTTAGGGTTTAGGGTTTAGGGTTTAGGGTTTAGGGTTTAGGGTTTAGGGTTTAGGGTTTAGGGTTTAGGGTTTAGGGTTTAGGGTTTAGGGGTTTAGGGTTTAGGGTTTAGGGTTTAGGGTTTAGGGTTTAGGGTTTAGGGTTTAGGGTTTAGGGTTTAGGGTTTAGGGTTTAGGGTTTAGGGTTTAGGGTTTAGGGTTTAGGGTTTAGGGTTTAGGGTTTAGGGTTTAGGGTTTAGGGTTTAGGGTTTAGGGTTTAGGGTTTAGGGTTTAGGGTTTAGGGTTTAGGGTTTAGGGTTTAGGGTTTAGGGTTTAGGGTTTAGGGTTTAGGGTTTAGGGTTTAGGGTTTAGGGTTTAGGGTTTAGGGTTTAGGGTTTAGGGTTTAGGGTTTTAGGGTTTAGGGTTTAGGGTTTAGGGTTTAGGGTTTAGGGTTTAGGGTTTAGGGTTTAGGGTTTAGGGTTTAGGGTTTAGGGTTTAGGGTTTAGGGTTTAGGGTTTAGGGTTTAGGGTTTAGGGTTTAGGGTTTAGGGTTTAGGGTTTAAGGTTTAGGGTTTAGGGTTTAGGGTTTAGGGTTTAGGGTTTAGGGTTTAGGGTTTAGGGTTTAGGGAGTTTAGGGTTTAGGGTTTAGGGTTTAGGGGTTTAGGGTTTAGGGTTTAGGGTTTAGGGTTTAGGGTTTAGGGTTTAGGGTTTAGGGTTTAGGGTTTAGGGTTTAGGGTTTAGGGTTTAGGGTTTAGGGTTTAGGGTTTAGGGTTTAGGGTTTAGGGTTTAGGGTTTAGGGTTTAGGGTT
>JAPFFJ010000069.1:0-12500 GCA_029204005.1 Salix udensis | reverse complement strand
TAGGGTTTAGGGTTTAGGGTTTAGGGTTTAGGGTTTAGGGTTTAGGGTTTAGGGTTTAGGGTTTAGGGTTTAGGGTTTAGGGTTTAGGGTTTAGGGTTTAGGGTTTTAGGGTTTAGGGTTTAGGGTTTAGGGTTTAGGGTTTAGGGTTTAGGGTTTAGGGTTTAGGGTTTAGGGTTTAGGGTTTAGGGTTTAGGGTTTAGGGTTTAGGGTTTAGGGTTTAGGGTTTAGGGTTTGGGGTTTAGGGTTTAGGGTTTAGGGTTTAGGGTTTAGGGTTTAGGGTTTAGGGTTTAGGGTTTAGGGTTTAGGGTTTTTAGGGTTTAGGGTTTAGGGTTTAGGGTTTAGGGTTTAGGGTTTAGGGTTTAGGGTTTAGGGTTTAGGGTTTAGGGGTTTAGGGTTTAGGGTTTAGGGTTTAGGGTTTAGGGTTTAGGGTTTAGGGTTTAGGGTTTAGGGTTTTTAGGGTTTAGGGTTTAGGGTTTAGGGTTTTAGGGTTTTAGGGTTTAGGGTTTAGGGTTTAGGGTTTAGGGTTTAGGGTTTAGGGTTTAGGGTTTAGGGTTTAGGGTTTAGGGTTTAGGGTTTAGGGTTTAGGGTTTAGGGTTTAGGGTTTAGGGTTTAGGGTTTAGGGTTTAGGGGTTTAGGGTTTAGGGTTTAGGGTTTAGGGTTTAGGGTTTAGGGTTTAGGGTTTAGGGTTTAGGGTTTAGGGTTTGGGGTTTTAGGGTTTAGGGTTTAGGGTTTAGGGTTTAGGGTTTAGGGTTTAGGGTTTAGGGTTTAGGGTTTAGGGTTTAGGGTTTAGGGTTTAGGGTTTAGGGTTTAGGGTTTAGGGTTTAGGGTTTAGGGTTTAGGGTTTAGGGTTTAGGGTTTAGGGTTTAGGGTTTTAGGGTTTAGGGTTTAGGGTTTAGGGTTTAGGGTTTAGGGGTTTAGGGTTTAGGGTTTAGGGTTTAGGGTTTAGGGTTTAGGGTTTAGGGTTTAGGGTTTAGGGTTTAGGGTTTAGGGTTTAGGGTTTAGGGTTTAGGGTTTAGGGTTTAGGGTTTTTAGGGTTTAGGGTTTAGGGTTTAGGGTTTAGGGTTTAGGGTTTAGGGTTTAGGGTTTAGGGTTTAGGGTTTAGGGTTTAGGGTTTTAGGGTTTAGGGTTTAGGGTTTAGGGTTTAGGGTTTAGGGTTTAGGGTTTAGGGTTTAGGGTTTAGGGTTTAGGGTTTAGGGTTTAGGGTTTAGGGTTTAGGGTTTAGGGTTTAGGGTTTAGGGTTTAGGGTTTAGGGTTTAGGGTTTAGGGTTTAGGGTTTAGGGTTTAGGGTTTAGGGTTTAGGGTTTAGGGTTTAGGGTTTAGGGTTTAGGGTTTAGGGTTTAGGGTTTAGGGTTTAGGGTTTAGGGTTTAGGGTTTAGGGTTTAGGGTTTAGGGTTTAGGGTTTAGGGTTTAGGGTTTAGGGTTTAGGGTTTAGGGTTTAGGGTTTAGGGTTTAGGGTTTAGGGTTTAGGGTTTAGGGTTTAGGGTTTAGGGTTTAGGGTTTAGGGTTTAGGGTTTAGGGTTTAGGGTTTAGGGTTTAGGGTTTAGGGTTTAGGGTTTAGGGTTTAGGGTTTAGGGTTTAGGGTTTAGGGTTTAGGGTTTAGGGTTTAGGGTTTAGGGTTTAGGGTTTAGGGTTTAGGGTTTAGGGTTTAGGGTTTAGGGTTTAGGGTTTAGGGTTTAGGGTTTAGGGTTTAGGGTTTGTTTAGGGTTTAGGGTTTAGGGTTTAGGGTTTAGGGTTTAGGGTTTTTAGGGTTTTTAGGGTTTAGGGTTTAGGGTTTAGGGTTTAGGGTTTAGGGTTTAGGGTTTAGGGTTTAGGGTTTAGGGTTTAGGGTTTAGGGTTTAGGGTTTAGGGTTTAGGGTTTTAGGGTTTAGGGTTTAGGGTTTAGGGTTTAGGGTTTAGGGTTTAGGGTTTAGGGTTTAGGGTTTAGGGTTTTAGGGTTTAGGGTTTAGGGTTTAGGGTTTAGGGTTTAGGGTTTAGGGTTTAGGGTTTAGGGTTTAGGGTTTAGGGTTTAGGGTTTAGGGTTTAGGGTTTAGGGTTTAGGGTTTAGGGTTTAGGGTTTAGGGTTTAGGGTTTAGGGTTTAGGGTTTAGGGTTTAGGGTTTAGGGTTTAGGGTTTAGGGTTTAGGGTTTAGGGTTTAGGGTTTAGGGTTTAGGGTTTAGGGTTTAGGGTTTAGGGTTTAGGGTTTAGGGGTTTAGGGTTTAGGGTTTAGGGTTTAGGGTTTTAGGGTTTAGGGTTTAGGGGTTTAGGGTTTAGGGTTTAGGGTTTAGGGTTTAGGGTTTAGGGTTTAGGGTTTAGGGTTTAGGGTTTAGGGTTTAGGGTTTAGGGTTTAGGGTTTAGGGTTTAGGGTTTAGGGTTTAGGGTTTAGGGTTTAGGGTTTAGGGTTTAGGGTTTAGGGTTTAGGGTTTAGGGTTTAGGGTTTAGGGTTTAGGGTTTAGGGTTTAGGGTTTAGGGTTTAGGGTTTAGGGTTTAGGGTTTAGGGTTTAGGGTTTAGGGTTTAGGGTTTAGGGTTTAGGGTTTAGGGTTTAGGGTTTAGGGTTTAGGGTTTAGGGTTTAGGGTTTAGGGTTTAGGGTTTAGGGTTTAGGGTTTAGGGTTTAGGGTTTAGGGTTTAGGGTTTAGGGTTTAGGGTTTAGGGTTTAGGGTTTAGGGTTTAGGGTTTAGGGTTTAGGGTTTAGGGTTTAGGGTTTAGGGTTTAGGGTTTAGGGTTTAGGGTTTAGGGTTTAGGGTTTAGGGTTTAGGAGTTTAGGGTTTAGGGTTTAGGGTTTAGGGTTTAGGGTTTAGGGTTTAGGGTTTAGGGTTTAGGGTTTAGGGTTTAGGGTTTAGGGTTTAGGGTTTAGGGTTTAGGGTTTAGGGTTTAGGGTTTAGGGTTTAGGGTTTAGGGTTTAGGGTTTAGGGTTTAGGGTTTAGGGTTTAGGGTTTAGGGTTTAGGGTTTTAGGGTTTAGGGTTTAGGGTTTAGGGTTTAGGGTTTTAGGGTTTAGGGTTTTAGGGTTTAGGGTTTAGGGTTTAGGGTTTAGGAGTTTAGGGTTTAGGGTTTAGGGTTTAGGGTTTAGGGTTTAGGGTTTAGGGTTTAGGGTTTAGGGTTTAGGGTTTAGGGTTTAGGGTTTAGGGTTTAGGGTTTAGGGTTTAGGGTTTAGGGTTTAGGGTTTAGGGTTTAGGGTTTAGGGTTTAGGGTTTAGGGTTTAGGGTTTAGGGTTTAGGGTTTAGGGTTTAGGGTTTAGGGTTTAGGGTTTAGGGTTTAGGGTTTAGGGTTTAGGGTTTAGGGTTTAGGGTTTAGGGTTTAGGGTTTAGGGTTTAGGGTTTAGGGTTTAGGGTTTAGGGTTTAGGGTTTAGGGTTTAGGGTTTAGGGTTTAGGGTTTAGGGTTTAGGGTTTAGGGTTTAGGGTTTAGGGTTTAGGGTTTAGGGTTTAGGGTTTAGGGTTTAGGGTTTAGGGTTTAGGGTTTAGGGTTTAGGGTTTAGGGTTTAGGGTTTAGGGTTTAGGGTTTAGGGTTTAGGGTTTTAGGGTTTAGGGTTTAGGGTTTAGGGTTAGGGGTTTAGGGTTTAGGGTTTAGGGTTTAGGGTTTAGGGTTTAGGGTTTAGGGTTTAGGGTTTAGGGTTTAGGGTTTAGGGTTTAGGGTTTAGGGTTTAGGGTTTAGGGTTTAGGGTTTAGGGTTTAGGGTTTAGGGTTTAGGGTTTAGGGTTTAGGGTTTAGGGTTTAGGGTTTAGGGTTTAGGGTTTAGGGTTTAGGGTTTAGGGTTTAGGGTTTAGGGTTTAGGGTTTAGGGTTTAGGGTTTAGGGTTTAGGGTTTAGGGTTTAGGGTTTAGGGTTTAGGGTTTAGGGTTTAGGGTTTAGGGTTTAGGGTTTAGGGTTTAGGGTTTAGGGTTTAGGGTTTAGGGTTTAGGGTTTAGGGTTTAGGGTTTAGGGTTTAGGGTTTAGGGTTTAGGGTTTAGGGTTTAGGGTTTAGGGTTTAGGGTTTAGGGTTTAGGGTTTAGGGTTTAGGGTTTAGGGTTTAGGGTTTAGGGTTTAGGGTTTAGGGTTTAGGGTTTAGGGTTTAGGGTTTAGGGTTTAGGGTTTAGGGTTTAGGGTTTAGGGTTTAGGGTTTAGGGTTTAGGGTTTAGGGTTTAGGGTTTAGGGTTTAGGGTTTAGGGTTTAGGGTTTAGGGTTTAGGGTTTAGGGTTTAGGGTTTAGGGTTTAGGGTTTAGGGTTTAGGGTTTAGGGTTTAGGGTTTAGGGTTTAGGGTTTAGGGTTTAGGGTTTAGGGTTTAGGGTTTAGGGTTTAGGGTTTAGGGTTTAGGGTTTAGGGTTTAGGGTTTAGGGTTTAGGGTTTAGGGTTTAGGGTTTAGGGTTTAGGGTTTAGGGTTTAGGGTTTAGGGTTTAGGGTTTAGGGTTTAGGGTTTAGGGTTTAGGGTTTAGGGTTTAGGGTTTAGGGTTTAGGGTTTAGGGTTTAGGGTTTAGGGTTTAGGGTTTAGGGTTTAGGGTTTAGGGTTTAGGGTTTAGGGTTTAGGGTTTAGGGTTTAGGGTTTAGGGTTTAGGGTTTAGGGTTTAGGGTTTAGGGTTTAGGGTTTAGGGTTTAGGGTTTAGGGTTTAGGGTTTAGGGTTTAGGGTTTAGGGTTTAGGGTTTAGGGTTTAGGGTTTAGGGTTTAGGGTTTAGGGTTTAGGGTTTAGGGTTTAGGGTTTAGGGTTTAGGGTTTAGGGTTTAGGGTTTAGGGTTTAGGGTTTAGGGTTTAGGGTTTAGGGTTTAGGGTTTAGGGTTTAGGGTTTAGGGTTTAGGGTTTAGGGTTTAGGGTTTAGGGTTTAGGGTTTAGGGTTTAGGGTTTAGGGTTTAGGGTTTAGGGTTTAGGGTTTAGGGTTTAGGGTTTAGGGTTTAGGGTTTAGGGTTTAGGGTTTAGGGTTTAGGGTTTTAGGGTTTAGGGTTTAGGGTTTAGGGTTTAGGGTTTAGGGTTTAGGGTTTAGGGTTTAGGGTTTAGGGTTTAGGGTTTAGGGTTTAGGGTTTAGGGTTTAGGGTTTAGGGTTTAGGGTTTAGGGTTTAGGGTTTAGGGTTTAGGGTTTAGGGTTTAGGGTTTAGGGTTTAGGGTTTAGGGTTTAGGGTTTAGGGTTTAGGGTTTAGGGTTTAGGGTTTAGGGTTTAGGGTTTAGGGTTTAGGGTTTAGGGTTTAGGGTTTAGGGTTTAGGGTTTAGGGTTTAGGGTTTAGGGTTTAGGGTTTAGGGTTTAGGGTTTAGGGTTTAGGGTTTAGGGTTTTAGGGTTTAGGGTTTAGGGTTTAGGGTTTAGGGTTTAGGGTTTAGGGTTTAGGGTTTAGGGTTTAGGGTTTAGGGTTTAGGGTTTAGGGTTTAGGGTTTAGGGTTTAGGGTTTAGGGTTTAGGGTTTAGGGTTTAGGGTTTAGGGTTTAGGGTTTAGGGTTTAGGGTTTAGGGTTTAGGGTTTAGGGTTTAGGGTTTAGGGTTTAGGGTTTAGGGTTTAGGGTTTAGGGTTTAGGGTTTAGGGTTTAGGGTTTAGGGTTTAGGGTTTAGGGTTTAGGGTTTAGGGTTTAGGGTTTAGGGTTTAGGGTTTAGGGTTTAGGGTTTAGGGTTTAGGGTTTAGGGTTTAGGGTTTAGGGTTTAGGGTTTAGGGTTTAGGGTTTAGGGTTTAGGGTTTAGGGTTTAGGGTTTAGGGTTTTAGGGTTTAGGGTTTAGGGTTTAGGGTTTAGGGTTTAGGGTTTAGGGTTTAGGGTTTAGGGTTTAGGGTTTAGGGTTTAGGGTTTAGGGTTTAGGGTTTAGGGTTTAGGGTTTAGGGTTTAGGGTTTAGGGTTTAGGGTTTAGGGTTTAGGGTTTAGGGTTTAGGGTTTAGGGTTTAGGGTTTAGGGTTTAGGGTTTAGGGTTTAGGGTTTAGGGTTTAGGGTTTAGGGTTTAGGGTTTAGGGTTTAGGGTTTAGGGTTTAGGGTTTAGGGTTTAGGGTTTAGGGTTTAGGGTTTAGGGTTTAGGGTTTAGGGTTTAGGGTTTAGGGTTTAGGGTTTAGGGTTTAGGGTTTAGGGTTTAGGGTTTAGGGTTTAGGGTTTAGGGTTTAGGGTTTAGGGTTTAGGGTTTAGGGTTTAGGGTTTAGGGTTTAGGGTTTAGGGTTTAGGGTTTAGGGTTTAGGGTTTAGGGTTTAGGGTTTAGGGTTTAGGGTTTAGGGTTTAGGGTTTAGGGTTTAGGGTTTAGGGTTTAGGGTTTAGGGTTTAGGGTTTAGGGTTTAGGGGTTTAGGGTTTAGGGTTTAGGGTTTAGGGTTTAGGGTTTAGGGTTTAGGGTTTAGGGTTTAGGGTTTAGGGTTTAGGGTTTAGGGTTTAGGGTTTAGGGTTTAGGGTTTAGGGTTTAGGGTTTAGGGTTTAGGGTTTAGGGTTTAGGGTTTAGGGTTTAGGGTTTAGGGTTTAGGGTTTAGGGTTTAGGGTTTAGGGTTTAGGGTTTAGGGTTTAGGGTTTAGGGTTTAGGGTTTAGGGTTTAGGGTTTAGGGTTTAGGGTTTAGGGTTTAGGGTTTAGGGTTTAGGGTTTAGGGTTTAGGGTTTAGGGTTTAGGGTTTAGGGTTTAGGGTTTAGGGTTTAGGGTTTAGGGTTTAGGGTTTAGGGTTTAGGGTTTAGGGTTTAGGGTTTAGGGTTTAGGGTTTAGGGTTTAGGGTTTAGGGTTTAGGGTTTAGGGTTTAGGGTTTAGGGTTTAGGGTTTAGGGTTTAGGGTTTAGGGTTTAGGGTTTAGGGTTTAGGGTTTAGGGTTTAGGGTTTAGGGTTTAGGGTTTAGGGTTTAGGGTTTAGGGTTTAGGGTTTAGGGTTTAGGGTTTAGGGTTTAGGGTTTAGGGTTTAGGGTTTAGGGTTTAGGGTTTAGGGTTTAGGGTTTAGGGTTTAGGGTTTAGGGTTTAGGGTTTAGGGTTTAGGGTTTAGGGTTTAGGGTTTAGGGTTTAGGGTTTAGGGTTTAGGGTTTAGGGTTTAGGGTTTAGGGTTTAGGGTTTAGGGTTTAGGGTTTAGGGTTTAGGGTTTAGGGTTTAGGGTTTAGGGTTTAGGGTTTAGGGTTTAGGGTTTAGGGTTTAGGGTTTAGGGTTTAGGGTTTAGGGTTTAGGGTTTAGGGTTTAGGGTTTAGGGTTTAGGGTTTAGGGTTTAGGGTTTTTAGGGTTTAGGGTTTAGGGTTTAGGGTTTAGGGTTTAGGGTTTAGGGTTTAGGGTTTAGGGTTTAGGGTTTAGGGTTTAGGGTTTAGGGTTTAGGGTTTAGGGTTTAGGGTTTAGGGTTTAGGGTTTAGGGTTTAGGGTTTAGGGTTTAGGGTTTAGGGTTTAGGGTTTAGGGTTTAGGGTTTAGGGTTTAGGGTTTAGGGTTTAGGGTTTAGGGTTTAGGGTTTAGGGTTTAGGGTTTAGGGTTTAGGGTTTAGGGTTTAGGGTTTAGGGTTTAGGGTTTAGGGTTTAGGGTTTAGGGTTTAGGGTTTAGGGTTTAGGGTTTAGGGTTTAGGGTTTAGGGTTTAGGGTTTAGGGTTTAGGGTTTAGGGTTTAGGGTTTAGGGTTTAGGGTTTAGGGTTTAGGGTTTAGGGTTTAGGGTTTAGGGTTTAGGGTTTAGGGTTTAGGGTTTAGGGTTTAGGGTTTAGGGTTTAGGGTTTAGGGTTTAGGGTTTAGGGTTTAGGGTTTAGGGTTTAGGGTTTAGGGTTTAGGGTTTAGGGTTTAGGGTTTAGGGTTTAGGGTTTAGGGTTTAGGGTTTAGGGTTTAGGGTTTAGGGTTTAGGGTTTAGGGTTTAGGGTTTAGGGTTTAGGGTTTAGGGTTTAGGGTTTAGGGTTTAGGGTTTAGGGTTTAGGGTTTAGGGTTTAGGGTTTAGGGTTTAGGGTTTAGGGTTTAGGGTTTAGGGTTTAGGGTTTAGGGTTTAGGGTTTAGGGTTTAGGGTTTAGGGTTTAGGGTTTAGGGTTTAGGGTTTAGGGTTTAGGGTTTAGGGTTTAGGGTTTAGGGTTTAGGGTTTAGGGTTTAGGGTTTAGGGTTTAGGGTTTAGGGTTTAGGGTTTAGGGTTTAGGGTTTAGGGTTTAGGGTTTAGGGTTTAGGGTTTAGGGTTTAGGGTTTAGGGTTTAGGGTTTAGGGTTTAGGGTTTAGGGTTTAGGGTTTAGGGTTTTTTTTTGTTAAAAAAACCAGAGTGGAACCACAGGCGAAAATATTATAAAAAATAGAAAACCTTACAAAATTGGAGAGGCCAAACCAAACCTCCAAAGCACACTAAGAGATGGACACACCCCATCTTCATACAAAGAGCTCTAGAAAATAAAAACACAATTTGGAGGGGGGCCAAACCAAACCTCCAAAGCATAAAAAAGATGGACAAACCCCATCTTCGAACAAGCAAGCGCTAGAAACAAACAATAATTTGGAGGGGGCCAAACCAAACCTCCAAAGAAATACAATAACCCTGAGATGACCATTAGGCGCCACAACTTCAGAAAAAACCAAAGAAACCTGAATCTACAGGAATCCATGGAGAAATAAAAAAGCACCAGAAACAAGAACTAGATAAAAGCATGACGGAAATAAGGAAGATTTAATTTATCAGTTCTAATCATTCCTCTTAAAGAATTAAAACCCTCAAGGGTAGAGCCAATATGCAAATTATCAGCCTTAGACCCTAAAGCAGCAAGATGATCAGCTACTTGATTACCTTCCCTATAGATATGAGATAAATGGAATTGGAAAGAATTTAAGCAATCATAAATACCACATGAGACTATAACAAACCTCCCAGGGACCCAATGCAACGGTTTTGAACAAGATTAATAACCGAAAGAGCATCCATTTCGATCCACACCTTACTAATACCTCTATCTTTGCAAATACGCAGGCCATGATATAAAGTAAGAATTTCTGCGTGTAAGGCGGATTTGGCTTTTAAAGGAAGAAAGAAATAAAAGGAAACATTGCCGAGCCAGTCGCGGAGAATACCCCCACCACCAGACCTAGCACTTCTCCCTTGAAAACTCCCATCCACATTGAGCTTAAAACAATGCTCCTTTGGTTTAATCCATCGAACCAATTTAGGAAAATACACTTGATCTAAAACATAATGACACCCAAAGGAGGAGGCCAATTTCGTATCACCCTTCCAATTCCTCCTCTTTAAGAGCCCCGCTTGGAAAAAGTTTGGAAAATCTTCCCACGACATTTCCGGCGAATCATGTCGGGATAGAAACTCATGTTCCTATGCTTGGCATCATTTCTCTCAAGCCAAATAAACCATAAAACAAATATCGGAATAATAATTCTAATATGACCTTCAGAAACATAATCACCCGATACGAACCATGCAGAGAGCCAGTGCCTAATCGATCCATCAACAGGCAGACTAACCGAAAACATCGAAGCAAAAAAGTTCCAAACCGGCGACACACTCGGACAGAACAAAAATAAATGCTCCAAAGATTCAATATCATTACTGACCATGGCATTTAGAGACCATGCATATCCCCTTACTACGAATCACGGTATCCCTTTGGAATAAAATTATTTAGCAACCTCCATATAAAAAATGATATCTTTAAAGGAATAGAAGCATGCCAAATTTTAGAGAAAATTGGTTGACGATCGGAAACTTGACGCACCCTATTCCAAGCACTATACATAGTAAAACCACCATTTGCAGTGAGTGTCCAAAGAGGGTGGTCAACTCTGGTACTTGAAACAGCAATGAGGTATAAAGAATCTACTATTTCATTTGGAATTATTGATCTCACATGATCTAGATACCACGTATTGTCCCTCCAATAAGATGAAACAAGGAGATGGGACTCTCCAATTGGAGGATTATACCTTGATAAAGCAGAGTCATCTACCCAAATGTCATGCCAAAAATTAATCTTACCACAGCCAACCTTCCAACGTATAAAATCTTCGCAAGCACGGCCGGCCCTAGAAAGTCTTTTCCAAATAGGAGAATCATGGATGCTCGCACCACCTGATACGGAAGCACTGTTATAACCATATTTACTTTTCATGAAATTTGACCATAGGTTATTGACGGTACAAAACCGCCACCAAAGCTTCAAACTCATAGCCTTGACGAGGTCCTGTAGTCTCCTCATGCCAAGACCCCCTTCCTCTATAGGATAGCATAAATCCTCCCAACATTCCCAGTGGATTCTCTTTTGCCCCTTGGAGCTCCATAAGAATTTGTTGAAAAGCCTTTCAATCCTACACATAACCGTTTTGGGAGGCACAATAACATGTAAAAGGTAAAGAGGCATCGAGGTAAGAATACTCTTAAGGATGGTAATACGTCCACCGGCGATAAGACCTTAGCTTCCCACCCCCTCCATCCTAGCGGCAATCTTGGAAATAAGATCATCCCACAAAAAAACTTTTCTTGGGCCCCTTGTATAGCGGCATCCCCGGATACTTAGTGGGCAATCGGATACGAGAAAAAACCCAAAGCCCCACCTACAACATTGGCCCTAGATAAAGAAGCTTTAGCGAGATAGGATAAAACCACTCTTAGAGGAATTAACCTTTTGGCTCGAACATTGCTCATACTCGGCTAGGAAGGTAGTAATACGCTTAAGAGATGACTTAGTACCATTAGAAAAAAATGATAATGTCATCGGCAAAAAGCAAGGTGCGGAACAAGCACAGGACACCTAGCAAGATAATGCATAGAGGGGTACCTACGAAACATGTTATAAAGGCCACGCGAAAGATATTCGGCGGCAATAATAAATAAAGTAGGGAAATAGGGTCGCCTTGGCGAAGACCCCTAGACCCAGTGGAAATAACTTTGTAGTCTCACCATTTAAAAGGGTCGAAAACCAGCAATTGGAGATACAATTTTCAATCATATCAGTCATTTTAGAGCAAAAACCAAATTTACGCATTATATTAATAATAAAAGCCCAGTCAATTCTGTCATAAGCTTTCATCATATCCAGCTTAAGGATCACATTAGATCCCCTAGTTTTCTCATCAATTGACTGAACCATCTCCTGAGCCAATAAAGCCACTTTGGAAAGGGAGGATTATTTTAGGCAAGATACGGGAAAGCCTATTAGTCAAAATTTTTGTAATAATTTTATTGAACATAGTGCAAAGACTAATGGGTCTAAATTCACTCCAAGTTTTGGGATGCGGGACTTTGGGTATCAGAACAATAGTAGTTGAGGATGCACCTTTAGGAATAGCACCCCCTTTAAAAAAATCAATCACAGCCTCCACCAAATCCTCCCCGATAATATCCCAGCAATGTTGGTAGAAGAGCCCCGAAAAACCATCCGGACCAGCAGCGCTATTAGCATCACACTCAAAAACTACCGTGCGAACCTCATTTCTATCAGGGAGATTGGTAAGAAAAGTATTATCCTCTTCAGTAATAATATTCGGGATGAAACTCCAATCATTGGCAGTAGGATCAACATTAATATCATTATCTTTAGTAAGAAGAGCAGAATAATAATCCACAGCAGACCGCTTAATCTCCATAGCATCATTGAGAATAGAGCCATCATCATTTTGAATGGTCCAAATGAAATTTTTAACCCTCTTCTTTTTGAGTAAAAGCTGGTAGTATCGGGTGTTCCTATCGCCCTCTAGAAGCCATTTACAACTAGACTTTTGTTGCCAAAAATTCTCTTCCAAGAACAGAGTTTTATTCAAAATAGCCATCTCTTTATGAAGAGCCTCTCTATTATTCGAACTTGGATCATTTTGGAAGATAATTTCTTTCTTAGTAACATTATCTTCGACAATTTTAATTTTATCAAAGATATTGCCAAACTTATACTTATTCCACCACTTAAGACAACTTTTCAATCTCTGCTGTTTAAGCCAAAAATTCAAACAACCCGTGCTCCCACTAGGATGATCCCAATTATTCTTAACAACATTTAAAAAATCATGATGATGAGTCCACATATGAAGAAACCTAAAAGAGCTAGTGAAACTTTGCGCGGCTTGAGAGCATTGGAGCAGTAAAGGGCAGTGGTCAGACCCCACTCTATTAAGATGCTTAACCCGGGTGAGAGAGAACAGGTCACTCCACTCCGGATTAAAAACAATCCTATCCAGCCGACGCATGACCTTACCATTGGTCCAAGTAAAATCATTCCCCTCATAACCTGCATCCATCAGCCCACAATCTAATAGGCAACTACCGAATTCCTCCATCGATCCCTGATTAGGATTACCCCCACCCTTACTCTCATTGACATTGAGAACCGCATTAAAATCACCACCAACAACCCACGACCCATCAAGGAGGGACGCAACCTCACACAATTCATCCCATAAGATTCTCCTCTCCGACCTTAAGTTCTTAGCATAGACAAAGGAGATAAAGAAGGACTTAGGTAACCAAGGCGTATTGATAGAGACGGTAAGACACTGGTTGTGATCTTTGAAAGAATTAACAGTTAAGTCCTCTACCCAAAAGATCCAAATTTTATTAGCACAATTGGCCATAGAGTTAGCAAAACCTAATGTGCAAGTAAAGAAAGCAATTCTATCCAAATCAACCATTGGTTCAATAATGGTAATAATTTTTGGACGATGCATTTTAATGAGATTCTTAAGACGGCGAAGACCAGTCTTACC
>JAPFFJ010000066.1:0-23998 GCA_029204005.1 Salix udensis | reverse complement strand
ATTAATTCATGATAACATCTAAATATAAAAATTAAACAACTAATTAATTCTCATTGAATATTGATGGCCATTTTTTTTACATATTAGTCTATATAATTGATTAAAAAGTGATTGTAAATATAAGAAAAAAAAAACATAATTTCATTTAAAAAGCATGAAATCATTTATTAAATAGCAATGCAGTTATTAATTTGAATAAAAATATATTTTAAATTAAATATAAAATCCTTATGACCTTGGAGACCACACCTGCTTGTCTAGCTTCAAAATAGGAAAGGGCCTTGACCAAGCAAACGACATGTTGTCTACCGCAGCAATATTTCTGTTATTTTCAGTAATTGAAAAACTATCTTGATGAGTTCTTACCCCTAAAGATCATATTTCACGTAATGTGGTCTTTCAATGTTTTTCTCTTTCCTTGCCATTTTTCATCAACTCAGTCTTCACTCTCAAACACACATGAACTGTAAGTGATGAAGATAATAAACTTTGAGGACTGAAAAAAATAAAAATTCACGTAATGGATAAAAAGTTATCTTTTCCACGTCAATATAGCGCTGCAAACATGTAAACAATACAGTTGTGTCTAGACTCTAGAGGCGTAATAAAAAAAAACAATTTTGATTTAGTATATTTAGTATATAGGTGGCTCGTGCTACGTTGCATGCCAACCTACTTTGTTTTTCAACGTAAGAAAATTGTCAATGTGATATAAATGGTCTTAAAAAAATATGAAATCTTGGTCATTGACTTGATTGAGTTTAGTAAACTAACTAGTCCAATAATATGATTAGATAATAAGATATTGACAATAAATAAAACAAAACAAAAATCCAACAATGACGCAATACATGAATACTAGTAAATACTATAGAAACATATCTTTACAATATTCTTAAAAGTCTTTGTGATCTAATTTGTTGATAAAGTAAAAATTAAATGAGAACAAAATAACTTCAATGAAAGCAAAAATAAAGCGAAAACCCTAGACCTCAATTCCTAATAAATAAAATTGAATGACAATAAGTTTTATTAAAAAAAAAATTAAAAAGCAAAAAAAAATAAAAAAAACAATCGACCATATTTATCCAAGCGAGAACACTAAATCCATTACCTACTTGTGAGACCATGATAACCTTGTGTAAAAACAATTGAATAAAATCACAAAGCAGAACTCTCAAACCAACCTAATATTGAGGGGAGATATTAAAAAAAAGTTCAAATTTATAAAAAAAAATCAAAAAAAAACATAACAATCAAAAGAATGAGGAATCAAACTTGATATAAAAATCAAAATTTAACGGGTGAAATTCTAAAATCATTTAATAAAATAACTCAAAACTAAATATATTGTAATTAGAATAACAATGATCTAATTTAATTCAATTAAACCAATGAGCAATTTGTCTTTTTGCAATCCCACAAAGTCATTTCTTAATATTGCCATTAAATCATCCACGAACCCTAGCTACAAGACAACATGCACATGCACTAGCATGTCAACAAATCAAAAATCAATGAAAACCCATCACATTTTCTCAACCTGAATGATCGATGTTTGATTTATCAACCATCACATGTGTGGCGACAATTACCCCTCTGTGTTCAAGGCAGAAGTATTTCTTTGAAGCTCATCAATTGCTTCTCTAAATTTATGGGCTGTGTGAAAGCTTATCTACAAATGGGTTGGAAAAAGATTTTCTTTGAACCAAAACTTGGGCCCAAATATTTATAAACCCGAAAATGCTTTCACGTGCACCACGTCAACTCTTTTCCGACACGTGTCCACCACGTCACCACTCAGGTATTCTTGTTTTCCTCGAGCACACATAATCAGCACCAAAAGAGAGGTGGGTCAACTCGGTGCATGGCTACAAGGCCACCAGAGAATCCCATGTTATTTTAGGAGTACCACAAGTAATGGTGATAATGGCTCTGCTGAAAAGGGGTAATAAAATAAATTACAAGTATTTCCAGCCCTTTTCTCTTGTTTTTTAAGAGCATAGTAGCAGTCCATACCAGAACATGCATAGATTTCCCAAATCTTGTATAAAGCTCTCTACTTCCAAAACCCTAAACTATAAAAGCAGCTGCATAATTCACCGCTCGCGGCTCCCATTAATGGCTGTACAAGCTCCTGTGCAAATCAAAATCGACCATGCTCAGGATTTTATACCGACTGAAGAACTTGGCTTTCTTCCTTCTTGTCTGAAATCTTCGGAGGAGACCTCATCACCTTAACACGAAATGTTGCCTGCACATGGAAGCTCACTATGTTTTTCACATGAATTTATTTGGAAACACATTCTATTGCAGGGGGCGTGCGAGGACCAGCATGTGCTGGTTTTGGTTCCTAGATTGCATTTGGAATATGGATTCTTAAGCTAGTTTCAAAAGAAAAGCTATCAACAGGGCAGGGATTATTTGTAACCTTTTTATCTGAACCAAACTCAATCGTATCTGATGGATGGAATCGGGCAGGAAAGTTCGGAGGTGCCCTGTACCGTCTCCCCTCATTACTGCACATGTACACGATTTCAATAACTCCATAGTAATATCTGAAACACAGCAAGATGTATCTTGATTACCTCAACTTACTCTGTGATAAAGGTACCGTGCTCACTCCGCAAATCAATCAGGTAAAATGCACCGGTTTTATAAGAGATACGAGCATGCATTTCTGAAACCTGACATCAAAAAAGTTGCAGAATAACTACACTTTTGCTATTCATATCGAAATAAGTTTTCCAAGGTTATCTAAGAACTCGGCAGGCATATCAGGCTTGTATTACCTCAGGTGCGGATATCACCATGGACATTCCTGGAAAATCATTATGTGACACACTCCTGCAATCACAGCACAACATCAGAAGTGTCATGTGATGATGATGAAGTCATTCACAGAGTTGAAATTGGTCTTTTGTGATTGAAATGAATACCCAACCACACATGGTTTGTTCTCATCCCTACTTAAACCAATAGGTTGTGATGCAATAGCCTCATTTCCACATGGTAGAAGAAACCACCTACAGAACAAGGAAGATTGATAATGAGAAAGTGGCTGCATCATCAGATTATCAGCCGAAACAAAGATTCAAGGTGCTATGTTCCAGGAAGAAGATTGACGAGGCACATATTACGTACTCTCCATTAAGAGCACATTCAAGAGCATCATCATCTTCAAACCATCTTCGCAACTGGTCATTGGCCTAACAAAATGAACAGTCACATTAAATTCCATCACGTATCAGAATTTTCTAATTTCAAGAATAAGATACAATGAACAACACTTGAAAATAGATTTCATGTTGCAAAGGCAACATACTTTGTCTGAGAGTCGGCAGCTTAGAGACCTACCTTCAAGTTTGGAACTGCGAAAGAAAATCAGATTTCCAGTTGAGTTAAAAGAGAGTAACATAAGAAAAGGAACAATAAATGTGAAGATTATTCTTACACAAGGAAAAAAACTCTTCAATTTTTCTCAATTCAAACAATCATATAGAATTATTTTTAACACTTTGTTTTCTAGAAGCCCTCATCTGTGTGATACTTCTTTCTCACTCCCAATGCTTAAAGATATCTTTTAGGATCATGAACTATCCATCATAGACGAGAGATAACATAAGACCTCTAATAAGCTTCTACAATCACAAGAAAATCACTTGAATCAATAATTTATCATTTAATCGGGTTTCAATAGATTAAGTTTTCTGTAACAAATGTATATGATAAATATCTGAGAACAAAATTGACTACGTAGAAAAGACTGAGTTTCCAAGTTTGAACCTATTTCCACCCAAGACCCAATTGAGCATTACAGGCATTGCTATGTCAACGAAAAATCTGCCACCAACTCTTCCTGGGTGAGGTATCCGAAACTTTGTCAAGAACTGAAAACCAGGTCAAAAGGCATCATGGTCATCGATGAAAAACTCAGACTGCTATTTTAGGTTTTAACATGTAATCAACAAAGACACCTACCGACAGTGGACCAAGCCCTACGCCCAAATACGCCTTGTACGTTGAGGCCATAATTGCTGCCATTCTTGCCATTCCATGGATAATAGCAACTCGAAGTCTTCTAGCATTCTCATAGCTGTGGAAAGAGAAAGTGTTAGTCAACTAAATAAAGCCATTGGTTAAAAAAAACCCATCATATTATATTACAGAACACCAGGCCAGTCAGAATCAGAATATAGATCAATCCATGCTAAGCACTGTCCTAAATTCTAATGTACTAAATAGCATGCAACATCCTGCAGTGAAAATAGTTTTTAAATGCTTAGTTTTTGTCAGTTAACATTGTTCACCTATGATACATCATAGTCTTTCCACACAAAGCCTTGCATAATCTTACACCGAAGATACTTTCAAGAAAACTAGAATAGAAATTTCCTGAAGATTAACATTCAAATATCAACAGATGATTTCTTTGACATAAATGCATTTCAAGGATCAGCAAATTGTTCCTTAGATAAAGTCTGTTTTTTAAGAGATGACTACCAAATAAAACAGATTTGTTGCTTGCACAGGTGCACATTACACTCAGCATACTTTTTTTTATGTTACTTTTTCCATGGTCACTATTTGAAGGGAACAAAACTCAAGACTACCGGACAAAGCCTTAAGCTAAAAATTCTGAGATGCCTTCCAAATGTCTGCAGGAATGATTTCCACTTTATCTCCGATTCTCATATCAGGACATTATACCAGCCTCAAAATTTATGCATTTTCATTTTTTTTAAATAACAAACACGTTACCTCCTTAGTGATGAAATAACGTCAACAGAGGTTCCTGATTCAACACTTTGTTTCCATGCTTTATCAAGCTCCAATGCAAGTTGGTAGCCATCCTGCCACATTAAAATACAGAGTTCATTTAGTTGTATTGTTGAGATTATTAAAGCATAATATAATTATATCTTGAAGCTCCACTTAATAGCTTAAATTCTTAGGTAAGATGGTTTCTTAACTGATATTAGAGCCTTGTTGACCAAGCAATCACGAATTTAAATCTCACCACCCCTATTCATTTTGATAAAAAATAAGCATAAAGTAACGTTCACTTGAGGGGTGTCTCCTATTTTATTTGATAAAAATTAAACACAAGCTAATATCGGTCTATACAAGTTTCAAGTCAAAGTGTTTTCACTTGAGGGTTGTGTTAGAAAATAATACAGATCATATCTTGGGGTGTCACTTATGCTTTTAGGTAAGATAATTCTTTGAAAAAGATTGTTCATTTGACTCATTTATGTGTATGTGAGAGAAGAATATTGTGATGTCTAGAGGATGTAGAGCGATAAATATTTTTCAGCAAAGAAGAAAAATTCCAAAATTCTGGAAGCATTAGAGAATTACACAGGTGGCCAATGTTAATATATGATACATTCCTTGGTGATGTTTACATATTTGAAGGTAAAAACTACAAGTGAAAGCATCAGTTTAGGTTCACAATTACGATCAAACAAAGAGAAAGTGAGGTATACCTCAATGGCCATGCATCCCCCTTGACCCATATTCGGTTGCATGGCATGGACAGAATCCCCGAGCAAGGTCACACGACCCCTTCCCCAAGTAAAAATGGGTTCCCTGTCATATATATCACGTCGAAGAATGGCATCTTCCTCTGTCGCCAGTATCAAATCTATCACATTATCACACCAACCCTCAAATATTTTCAACAGCCTATCCTTTTTACCTGCCGAAATATCAATCAGTAAGATAACATTAGAAACTGACAAAAGAAAATGATACAAAAAAGCTTTCACAAAGTGACCAGTAAGAGGACAAATACTTGAAATATAACTTAATCCTTGTCACTCATGAGACGAATTCATCAATATTGGCTTCATTTAAAGTCCACATTGTTAGTTCAAACTCAGAAGTATCACTTCACTCCACTACTACAGTGACCAGTAAAAGGACAAATACTTGAAATATAACTTGAGCAACATACAACAAAAATATATTTATTTCCCAAGCAGTCAGCATCTTCATAACAGACCACATTCCACAATCATTTTTGCTAAAAACACAAGTTGCTAAAGTATCACAAGCATATTTTAGCCTTATTACTTTCAGTTTGACTTCTCAGTTTGATTGCTTAGACTTTTGTCAGATGCAACCGTTTTTTGTTTTTTAAAATGGAGTCATATGAATATGAATGATCAGCTGTGTTGTCAAGCCAAACACAAATATTTTCATTGAAATTAATTTTGTTCTTACTGAACACTAAAAGCTGATGTTTCAATTGTATAAATTTGTCAATAAAATTTCCTGTTCAGAGCATGCTTAATGGATCTAGAGCATCAGAAAAATATCTACCACGAGGGCTATCCATGCCACCAGGTTGTTCCTTGTGAAATGCATACCACTGCATCTTTCCAGAACCCACATCTGAAGAAACGAAGTATTGTTTGTGACCCAGAAATACACGATACCTTCAGGCAAAAACTCGAAGTAAGCATCTAGACCAAGCACAATTCAACTAATAGAAATTGTACACTCCACTAAATTCTAACCAGGTAAACTGTGACAAAAAAAGTGCTGTATGGTGGAAAGTTGGTGTGTAATGAAATTGAACATACCCAACAGTCTCGATATCAACTGGCACAAAATCTGCTATACCAGTATAACACGTGTAGCCTGAGTACGCTGGTTCCTTGGGTCCAAATAAGTTCTTCCTCACCTGTGCACAAGACAAACATAAGAAATTCAAACTCACACTGTAGTGTGTAACTCCAGAACACTAGAGAAAATATAAAATTCAAAAGCACGTGTAACAGAACTTTCATGCACATTAAGATTGTGGTAGTTGGCAGTAGCATTGGTTGAGATCATTCAAAAGAGGATTTTTATAAAATCTGGTTTCAAAGGGATGATGAAAGTACTTGACATGGTAATACCTTTGACCATATTCCATCAGCACCCACTAGGAGATCACCTTCAAATTGCTGTCCATTCTCGAGCACCACAGTGATCTAAACTTGTAAATTTTAAAAGAGAAAATATATGAAAGTGAAAATTCGCAAACAAGATGCTTTTAGGTAACAGACCAGAAAGTCAAATGAATATTTGGCTGAGCAAAAAACGATAACCAGGAAGAACTGTCATTGAGGGAAGATTTTTCCAAAAGGACAATCTTCAACAAATCAGTAGTTCATATTACCTTATTCCCATCATCCTGAAAACTAACAACATTACTGTCATTAAGAATCACATCTTCTCCAACTGCACGAGCTAGGATTTGTTGCAAAGTCATTCGGCTAATTACTCTTGTGACAGGAAGCCCTCTTTCTGCTGCTGGAGTGAAGGTATCAAACTTGACATACCTGATACCATTCTTCATTCAATGTCAATCGAAGCTAACACTTACATCAGATAGGGCATCCAAAAACAATAAGTTTCTGAAACAGTGATTTTTTGTTAATAATACAAGACTTTTCTTTAATTCTATAAACTGGAAAGTGGTCCATGTCTACCAATAATCATTTTTTTTTTAATATCACAAGACTTTGCTTAGAAATTCACATTGTCAGGACCGAAAAATATGATGATCACATAGGTTTTAATGGCAAATTTCCCTAGCGTACCAAAGAAAGAAAAAGAAGTTTCAGTTTCAGAAGCATTAAACTGGAAATAAAATAAATGTTGGATTGTTTTCTTAAGCTATTTATCCAATTCTTGTTGATTAAAAGGAAATTCTTAAAACCAAAACAAATACAAACAGATCAAGCTTGGGATATAGCCAAATGAATCTCAATACTTTGTGTATCAGTAAATGAAATTCATTCACTATCACTGTTTTTGGATTTTGTCATCGTGAATAATCATCGCTTTCAACCTTCACGATTACCCAAAATCCGCATACAAGTGAAATTGTGATTCAAAAGATGCAAAATTCATCATATATCAGTTTCACGTTTTTGAAGTGTTCATAACTTAACTTGCCAATCGCCAAACTCATAAACTTCAACTGCAACTATAAAATCAAAGCCAGCAGCAAGAGAAACTAACCAAGTTATTTCATCAAATTCCATCACCATGGATACAGCAAACCACAACATTCAAGGTTCAATTCTTTAAACATAACCAAAAGGACCATAAACGTAAGAGTGAGAGGGCCAACCACAAAGCTATAAACTAGAAATGAAACAAATACCAAATGAAGCGAAAACAAGCAACGACATACATAAAGGATTAAAGGTAGGAAACAACATACCAAGTACCAGAAACCCCATCAACAAGTCCATTAATCCTATCACCCGTGATACAGCCAGCTCTCATAACCTCTTCAGCAACCTCTAGATCAATAGCTTCCAAAGCAGCTAATGCATTGCTCTGTATCTGAATTGGACCTCTATATTGTCCTTCTCCTCTTACCGCACTCAAATCCTTCTCAAAAACCATCACCTCAAACCCTTTCCTTTTTGCTGCCAACGCAAAAACAAGCCCTCCGATTCCACCTCCAGCAACAAGAACCTTTAACTTCCTTTTTTCTGACTGTTTCCCTTTTGATTCACTCACAGAAGGTGCCTCGGTCACTACAGCATTCACTCGTGTCAATTTCTTAACACTACTTGTCTTGGTTTTGAAGTTGCAATTATACTGTGTGGAAGACGAGAATTCTACGGTTGAGCTGTTAAAGATTGGAACTGGAAAGTGGGTTCTTGAGAAAACAGCCGTTGGAGTGTTGCAAAACAAAGTTGAAAATACCATTTTTTCTTGAGTCTTTCTTGTTCTGTATTTAATGGGAATGTTCAAAACAAAGATTAAAATGTGCACGGACACTAATTTTTTCAAGGAAAATGGATGTTATGCTATTACTCTTCTTGATGCCAGTAGCTCTTCCCTTTGAGAAGGGAAGGGTGATTTTTTTTCCTTGTTAGAAATTGGTGGGAGAGATTTTGAGCCAATCCATGATGTTTGAAGCAACAAATATGGATCACCAGTCCCATAGATGGTGATGCCATGTGTCACTTCCATGTAGAATTTGGCCCCGTTTATTTTAACTCTTGTAAGTGATTTTATAAAAAATAGATAGTTTTTAAAAATAACTTTTTAAGTGTTTATAATTAGTTTATAGAGTGTTGTTAATAATAAATTTTTTAAAAAAATAATTTTTTTAAAAAATAAAACATATTTTAAAAAACCACTATTATGATGATAAATGATTTAAAGTTTAAGAATATGGTAGAAAATAAAATTAAAACTAATTATAACTCAATTATACACAAAACTCGAATACAAAAACTACTTGTTCTTATTCTATTATGATTTTTATTTTGGTTTTCAAAAACAAATCTTAATCTACTATTTTCTATGCCAATTTGATATTATGATATATGTTATTTTTAAAGTATTTTTTTATTTTTAAATTTTTATCTTTGACATCAATACATTAAAAAAAATTAAAACATAAAGATTAATTTAAAAAATTCTAATTTTTTAAAAGATTTTCTTAAAAAAAACATGTTCTTTCAAAAACACTAAACACACTAGGTGACTGTTTTCATTAACAAATATTATGGATATATTGTATTATTATACAAATATTTTTGAAAATTACCCATTTATGCCTCTTTCCTTTTTTGTAAAAAAAAAAAGGAAGAAGAAAAAATTATTTATTATTTTGTGATTTGAAGCATGGAACATTCCAATAAGATAATTACCCTGTATATTGTAGCATATTGTTAGTAAATATACCACAACTAAAAATAAATAAAATCCATGACTAATGAGCTGCAGCTCCGGTATGCTGTGGACTTTTTTTTTAAAAAAAAAAAAGTTCAGATTTCAATTTTCTTACTATGTAATGTATAACAAAAAAAAAAGTATCAATGTAATAAATGATTTAATATATTTGGTACTTTAAAAACTTTTGGCATAATGCTAGAGAATATTAATTAGATTGTACAAGACATGTTTGGACTTGAAAATTAACTATCTTGTTTTATTTTATGTTTGACAACAGACGAGACCTAGACTAGTCTGTGTTCAAAAAAATAGAGGAATCATTTATCTAACCTCACTTGTTCAAAATCTGATTCAACTTACGACCCAAGATAAATTCAGAGCAAAAAATTCATTGATTTTTATTTTTTTCTTAAAAAATTAAATACTTTGATTTTTTTTTAATATAGATGCCCTCGGGTTGACCCTTTTAATCTATAATCTAGATCTTGCCCTGTGTCAACTTTTGAATTTGTTTTTAATACTTTAAAAACCATGATAATATATATATATATATATATATATATATATATATATATATATATATATATATATATATATATATATATATATATATATATATATATATTGGTTTGATCCTCCTCACTTGTGACCCAACCATGGTCCCAAATCAACTTCTAGATCTGATTTAAAAACTATGATAACAATTATTTTTATCCTTATATTAACTTAAGTCAATAGCCAACTTCAACAATGTCCATTGCCTTACCTTAAGTCGACTTTCAAATCAGTTTTTAAATTATGATAATAAGTATTTGTATTCTTAAGTTTATCTAAATCAATGGTCAAATTGACCGACGGCTCGAGCCTTACTCCAAGTGTAACAAATCAGTGCTTCATCAGTGGAATATTAATTAGCTTGTCCGGCCTATGGGGGCAGTGGGCCGTTTGTGGTGCCGTTGCATGAGCGGCTGTCCTGTTTGTCTGGGCTGGTGGGCTCTTGCGTTTGGGCTCTAGGTTTTGGGCTGGTTTCAAGCCCGCTAGTCAGCTGTTTTTTGTTCAGTCTTCTGGGCCTCTTTGAGGGGCTTTCGGTAGCTTTGTTAGCTTGGGTTAGGGCCTAGTCCCTTTTGTATTGGCCTCTCGGCCGGAGCTCTTGCTTTTCCTGTCTAGTCGGAAGTCTGTTTCCGACTAGGCCGCCTCCTTGCCTTAGGGCGGAGGCTTCTCTACTGTACAGTTCCTCTCTTTAATCCACTTTGAAATTCGTTTCAAAAAAAAAAAAAAGTGTACCTCTAATTTGAATTTTAAATTATAATAATATTTACTTTTATCATTTCATTAATTTATCCCACTTCTTTTTATGGAACAAATAGTTGAATAGGACATAAATAGAATTTTATGGTATACAACGAAACATCAAACAATTTTACAAAACATTATCATGTTTGGTCTCTCCTTTTCTATTATACCAAATACTACCTTACAACATGTTTTTTAGGTAGTATTTGGTTACTAGCTATGAGAAGAAGAAAAAACCAATGTAAATTGAATGTGTTTAGTTCAAAATAAGAGATAAACGACATAAAATTAAATATACATATAAATAATTTTGGAGTGAATTTTTATATCTAAAAATAGAAGGTACAAATAAAACATGTTTGTAGAGATAATATTTTTTTAATCCCTAAAATATTACTATAAAAAACTCTTGATTCAAAAAAAAAATCCAATTAAGGCATGTAAATATAAAAGGTAGTTATTATTATCATTTTTAAACTTAACCATGGCAATGCCTAGATGATGGGTTGAGAGTGTCAATCCGAATTGATCTATTTTTAAAAAAAAAAATGATATTGTTTGAACATTTCTTTTTAAGAAAAGAAAATTCAACACCTTTTCAATCTGATTTTCACCCCGAGTCAGCCAATTCATGGGGTTTTTGAGAAAATTAGGTCTAGTCAATCATTTCTTTTTTTCTTCTTCTTAAACCCAGACTAGTTCAAATCTAGTATAGGAGGGGTTAGATTTTAATATTATGATCATTATACTATTATTAATTTTAAGATTCAATATAAATTAAAGTAAAAAAAATATATACCTAACTTTTTTTTAAATATGCAAGTTTGAGTAGGGAATATTAAGAGTAAATATTTTTATATTTTGTTTTGTTTTGTTTTGTGTGTTCATCATCAATTAAACAATATCTAAAAATAGTTTCTCTGTATTATCATGGCTAAACGTAATTTTATTTTATTTTCCTATTTTATTGACTTTTTTATTTTTAATATTTTTATTTTTTTTATTTTGAAATACTAACCAATCACAACTACATTACAAAAGCCATGAAAATTGAATAACATGTTAACGTGTTGCATTTATTCACTTGAAAGAAATTATAAAATAAACTAAAAGAGATCAGGAAAACACTGTAGCATGTGAGTGAAAACACTGTGGATTGTAATATTGTATTTTTGGGTCGGGTCGGTTTTTGGTTCGGTTGGTTTACCAATTCATTGATTTTTTTATCATTATTTGCACAGTAAATTAACATTTTTAGCCCCCGAAAAAGACAAAAAACGGGTTTAACACCGAGGGGCTTTACGGGAATTACATATTTTTTGAAATGGTTAAATACTAATATGCCCCCATATAAGATAAAAAAAAAACCACATCTGGCCGGGAGGGTTATCACAGGTATTTCCCAATTTTTGAAAATGGCTCATTACTAATGTGTCCCCCAATAAGATAAAATTGAAGAATTGGTTGTAGGGATATTTCGGTAATTGACCATATTAATTCATTAATATCTACCAAAAATTTGGTGCGCGAGTTCGGCACGCTCCAGACGGTTTTCCGCCTCACCCCTGCTTTGAGCGGCGCGTGCGACTTCCTCAGTCGGTGGAAAATGAGCTTCCGAGGTCTCAGACGATATGCCGCCCAAGTGGGCTTCCTCCCGGTGTGGCGTGTGCTTACATATCGTGGCCGTAGGAACGAAGGTTGCCAGTTAAAGGTTTGATTTCTATTTTCTCTCTCCTGCATGCTAAAGTGCAGGAGAGGCCCCTGGGTTTATGCATTTTTCACTTTAGTCCCTTTACTTTTAATTTTGTGTATGGTCCTGATTTCTGTTATATAAGTTTTGATTTAGTTCAATTGGGTCATTCGATTGAAATTAATTATATATTTAGGTTTCACTTCGGTCCTCCTTCTTTTAATTTCCGGATTGGATTTAAATACCTTAAATATATTTGGTACGAAAGTTGTATATTTTTCAATTTAGTCATTTGATTAAAATTAATAATATATTTGATTTTCATTTTAGCCCTTATACTTTTTTATTTTTTTGATTTTAATCCTTATATTTTTTTTTAATATTTCTAGAATAGTCTCTATTTTTGTCCATGTATATATAAGTGTGCCCTTAGCTTTGTTTTTTATTTTTTATTATTTTCTTATTTGTTGAGATGGTATTTTTTAAAAAAATATTAGCTTTTAAAATTTATTTTGTGTCTATAATCATTTGAAAAATGATATTTCTATTTTTTCTCCCTTTGCTCTTGAATTTTTTTTACCTAATAATTTTTATTTTTATTTTATTTTTTTGTTTGATCTTTTATTAAAGTTCTTAGGATTTTCGTAGTCTTTCATTTTTGTTTTTTTTCTTTCATAATAATAATAATAATAATAATAATAATAATAATAATAATAATTTAATTATTTTTCTTGTTTACTTTTTTGTTAATTTTTGTTCTCGGGATAATTTGATAATTTGTATTGTTTTGACAGTAATAGCAATGATAATTTTTATTTTTATTTTATTTTTTTGTTTGATCTTTTGTTAAAGTTTTTAGAATTTTTTTAGATTTGTTTCTTTCATTATGAAAATAATAATAATAATAATGATAATAATAATAATAATAATAATTTAATTATTTTTCTTGCTTACTCTTTTGTTAATGTTTTTTAGTTTTTTTTTCTCAGGATAATTTGATAATTTTTATTGTTTTGATAGTAATGGCAATGATAATTTTAGATGTTAAGACTTCAATGTTATTATTGTTATAATAGGGTATGTTGATCTATTTTATTATATTAAAGTTTGCATATATAAATATTATGTTTTAATTTTGATCCAGCAAATCCTATAAAAATTATTTGCTCAACCCGCAACGTAGGATGAACAATTTTTTAAAATTTCAAATTAAATGATTTTTTCAGCTAATAATTTTTATTTTTGTTTTATCATCTATTATATTTTTTTATTTGTTCTTTTATTAAAGTTTTTATGCTTTTTTTGTCCTTTGATTTAATTTTTCTTTTTTCATTATTAGCGCAATAATAATAATAATAATAATAATAATAATAATAATAATAATAATAATAATAATAATAATAATAATAATAATAATAATAATAATGTTAGTTTATGTTCTTATATGCTTTTTTGTTAATTTTTTTGTATTTTTTTCTTGAGGTAATTTAATAATTTTTATTATTTTGGCAGTGATAGTGATGATAATTTTAGATGTTAAGAATTCGATGTTATTGTTGTTATAATAAGGTGTGTTGACCTGTTTCATTATATCAAACTTTACATGTATGATGATTTTTTGGATATTGTGCGCGGTGTGTGGAATCAACGTATTGTGGGAAATCCTCTTTATCAGCTAATTACCAAGCTCACTTTGCTGAAGGTGCAGTTCAAGAAGAAGCATCATAATTGCACTCAAAACATCTCTTATAGGGTGTTCAAAGCTAAGAAAGCTTGGGAAGAGAGTCAAAGGGTGCTGGATATTGATCCTTTATCTGAAGCTAACAGGGATGCCGAGAGAGCCTTAGCCAAAGATTACATGTTCTTATGCAAGGAGGAGGAAGCTTATTTTAGACAAAAGTCCCGTATTCAATGGCTAAGTTTGGGGGACCAAAACACCAAGTTCTTTCATCGTTCTCTCATCCACAGGAGGGCAAGGAATAACATTCACAGGCTGCAAGATTCAAATGGCACAATCATCTCGGATAGGAAGGGAATGGGTGACATGGCGGTCAATTATTTCCAAAACCTTCTTCATCCCACTGCCAGTCACGGAATGAGTCCCTTGGATAGCTTTTTTCCTAAATCTATATCTCTTGCTAGCCAAGGGCTGTTATCTCAAGAGGTTTCGGATGCTAAGATTAAATCTGCTCTTTTTTCTATTCATGAAGACAAGGCGCCGGGACCGGATGGCTATACTAGTTCGTTTTTCAAATCTGCTTGGAGCATTATTGGGACTGATTTGACAGCAGCGGTAAGATACTTTTTTAGCAGTAACAGGATGCCCAGGTGTGTGAACTCTACTCGTATTGCTCTGATCCCTAAAAAAGAGAACCCTAGCACTCTTGATGATTATCGGCCGATATCTTGTTGTAATGTTATCTACAAATGCATTTCGAAAGTTTTGGCTTCCAGATTGCAGGTGTCTCTTAGTCAGATTATCAGTCCTGAGCAAACAGCTTTTATTTCTGGGAGAAACATTTCGGATGCCATTTTGCTTACTCAGGAGATAATGCATAACTACCATTTAAACAAGGGCCCTCCTCGATGTACAATCAAGGTGGATCTCCGTAAAGCTTTTGATACGGTTAGATGGGAGTTTATTTTGGGAGCGCTGCGGGCTATCAAAGTGCCGGATATTATGGTTAATTGGATTGGGGAATGTATTTCGTCAGCCTATTTTTCGGTTAGCATGAATGGCAGTTCTCATGGGTTCTTCAAGGCTTCCAGGGGCCTTAGGCAAGGGGACCCTCTTTCCCCTTACCTTTTTGTTCTCGCAATGGAAGGCCTTTCGGGTATTTTGAGGAATGCTATTAGCTCTAATCCTTTCAAACCCCATTGGAGATGTAAGAAATTTCCCGTCACTCATTTATGCTTTGCTGATGACCTCATGCTTTTTTGCCATGGAGATTTGGAATCGGTGGGGGTCCTCAAGGACTCTCTGGAAACCTTCGCTTCTTATTCTGGATTGTCCATCAATCATAGTAAAAGTAGCTTGTTTCTAGCAGGTGTGCCCAGGGAGGTTCAAGATTCCATTGTAGACCGCCTTGGTATTTCGCCAAGCCATCTGCCGGTAACTTATTTGGGCATTCCCTTAATCACAACGAGGCTCACCAAATCTGATTGCATTCCTTTGGTAGAGCGTATTATGTCCAGAATTAAGTTATGGACTTCTTCGGTTCTTTCTTACGCTGGAAGGCTTCAGCTAATAAAATCAGTGCTCTTTTCCATCCAAGTTTATTGGGCTACAAAATTCATTCTCCCAATTGCTACAACCAATAGAATTGAGAAAATCCTTAGGGACTTTCTTTGGAGTGGGCCTTCTCTTGTCAGGGGGGATGCCAAGGTTGCTTGGCGAGATGTTTGTAAGCCTTACAGTGAAGGGGGCTTGGGCATAAAAAGATTGGGTGAATGGAATAGAATAGCCACAGTCAAGCATGTGTGGACTCTTCTCACCAATAAAAATTCGATTTGGGCTGCATGGGTTTCTTCGAATTTATTAAAGGGAAAATCTTTTTGGTCAGTGCTCATTCCAGCTAAATGTTCTTGGTCTTGGCGCAAAATTTTGGAGGCTAGGGAAATGATCAGGGGCTTTATGGTTTCTTCAGTGGGAAATGGTTTGAATACCAGCCTGTGGTTTGACTATTGGCTCCCAGGGGGAAAAAGACCTTGTGATATGCACTCTCTGCGTCAATTATCTTCCACTGGTCTTTCATGGAATGCTAAAGTAGCTGACATTATTGTCGATGGGCAGTGGGTCTTCCCAACTGGAAATGAGGAGCTGAATTCTATGTGGAACTCAATTCCTTTCTTGCCGAATAATCATCTCGAGGACAAGTACGTTTGGAGTGGGAATGCTACTGGCCAATGCACTATCAGTTCGGTTTGGAAGAATTTTAGGGCCAGTTATGATAAGGTTGATGGTGATGGTTTACTGTGGCATGCTTGGCATATTCCTCGGTTTTCTTTTGTTCTATGGCTTGCTTCCCGTGGAAGATTGAGAACAATGGACAGGTTACACAACAATTCTCAGCGTACCTGCCTTCTTTGTAATGTGCATGAAGAGACCCATTGTCATCTATTTTTCAATTGCACTTATTCCTCTCTTATCTGGCAAGAGATTTCAGCTAGGGCCCAGATGGGTTGGACCCCAACCCCTTGGCCTCAAACATGGGCTGAAACGGTCCATCGGTACTGCAACAAAAGTAATCCCGGGCACAAATTGGTAGGCTTGGCCTTGGCTTCTACGGTGTATCACCTTTGGAGGGAACGAAATTCTAGGGCCTTCAACAATCACTTCAGCAATGCTCAGCAAACTAAGGAGGCCATTATTCAATCTATTCGGGGCAGGCTTGGAGGAATTATCGAAGGGATTAGGCCTCCGGAAAGTATTTTGCTCAGGTGGAATATTAATTAGGTTTTGGGCTGGCACTTGGCTCCTTTCAGCTGTGGAGTTTTTGTGAAGCGTCCAGGCCTTCTCTCCTCGGCTTTGTGGCCTTTTTTTGCTGGGCTTGTTTCTTCTCTCTTCGGGGCTTTCTCTGTGTTGGGTTGTTTCCGGTTGGGCTCCCTTACGTAGCTTCTGAAGGGTCTTCTTTGGGGCCAGGTGCTGGTTCGGGCCTAGCCTTTGTGGGAGTCTCCTGGCGGCTGCTAGGCTTCGGCCTTCTTCCCTCATGTGTGTGGCGGGCGAGGCTTTCCAGTCTGGGAAGGCTTTTTCCTTTGGGTTCTCTCAGGCTTTTGAGGAAGGCTCCTGGCGGCTGCAAGGCTTCGGGTTTTCTTTTTTAGTTTCGTTTTCCTTGGGCCCCATGGCTCTTTTTTGTTTGCTGTTCGAGCCTTGAGGTTTTTTTTTTTTGGGCTTAGGCCGTGTGGGCTTGCCCCTTTGTCCAGCCGGAAGCATGTTTCTAGGCTGGGCTGCCGCTGTTTTTATTTTCAGCGGCCTCTACTTGTACAGTTTCCCTCTCTTAATCCATGAAATTCGTTTCAAACTTTACATGTATTAATATTTTATTTTAATCTCAACACTTATAAAAATTGTTTGCTCGACCTGCAACGTAGTGCAAGCAAACAACATCAAGGTTGATGTAAATGTTGGAAAAAAAACTATGTTTTCCCACATTTTTGTGTCGAAAATCTTTCGAGGCAATTACCTATTTCTGTCTCTTTGATGTTACAGCTTCGATGTTGTTGTTGCGGTAGTGTGTATTGATGTGCTGTATCATATCAAACTTTGCATGTGTAGATATTACATTTTTATTTTTAAATTAGTAAAATCTATAAATTGTTTCAAATCTAACTATTATAAAAATTATATTGTGCCCACAATGTAGTGTGGGCAATCTAACTAGTATCAACTAAAAGAAGTGGTGAGGCATAAAAGGGCATATGCCATACAATGTAATAATAATAATAATAATAATAATATGATAGTGTGATCTTTGCGTGAATAAAATAATCCAACATGACAGAATTAATTAAGTCTTGTTGGGTTGCCCAAATAAACAAAAAGGCCTAAGTTAACTAATTAGATTTAGGGTGTGTTTGATATTGCTTTTACTTTTGCTTTTGTGGTTGAAGTTTTAAAAAAACAGTTTCATAAAAAGCACTTTAGCTGTAATTCAAAATAATTTTTAAAGTGTTTGGTTAAAATCGTGGTTGATTTTGAAGTTAATGAAAAACAGTTTCAAGTGTTTGGTTAATAAACTTTTCATATTGTTTTCAACTTGTGAAATTACTTTAAAGTGTGTGTGTGTGTGTGTGTGTATGTGTATATATTGTTTTTTAAATATTTAATAATTATAATAATAAAATATAATTAATAATTCAAGTAAATTAGACACTTGTTTTTATTGTCCCATCAAACTACTTGTCATTTCATCACGAACTATAAATCCATATGTAAAGGCCTATACGATCCCGAAACAACATATAGTAAAATACCATCTGAAACAAAATTAGGATTGCGAGACAAAAATTATATTGTGATCTCCTTCTAACATATGTTTGGTTAAAATCATGGTTGATTTTGAAGTTAGTGAAAAACAGCTTCAAGTGTTTGGTTAATAAACTTTTCATATTGTTTTCAACTTGTGAAATTATTTTAAAGTGTGTGTGTGTGTGTATGTGTAAATATTGTTTTTTAAATATTTAATAATTATAATAATAAAATATAATTAATAATTCAAGTAAATTAGACACTTGTTTTTATTCTCCCATCAAACTACTTGTCATTTCATCACGAACTATAAATCTAATCGTGAAGGTCTCTGCGATCCCGGAATAATAAAATATTATTTGAAATAAAATTAGGATTGCAAGACAAAAATTATATTGTGATCTCCTTCTAATATATTTATTTATTGTAATTAATTTTTAGATTATTTTAAAATTAAAAATATATTTGTTATAAGAAAATATAATAAATAATAAACTAAAGTATTCCCCAGGCCAGTTCTACAGTAAAAAATAGATGGGTCCTATATTAAATTTTTATTTCTCAAAATTAACTAAATACTCAATCCCTCAGCTTTTTTATAACCTGAGATTGCATCACGCATCACAACAACAAACGGCTATTATTTATATTTATAGTATACCACTTTTTTTTTGGTCGGTGGAAACCAGTGAGAGCATTCACAAAATGATTGTGGTGGGCGGTATTCACCAATTAGCAGGAGAGATGTGGTTTCAGACAACATCATTAGTCACCCTGCAAACAAGCAAATTCTATTGGTCCTTCCTTGCCAAGAGCATACGTGGCAACTACAAGGCTGCAGTGGCCTGGCCACTATCAGGAGTGAGTCCACATGTATTTTTTTTGTTTTGTTTTGTTTTTTTAGAATTAGGTTTCGGTGGAGATAGGTGGGTGTGATATTATTTGTACACAACATGATGAAGATGGTGTTTGAGATTATGGTATAATTAAAAGTTGCCAAAAAGTTAAGAATTTAAGTGTTTGGTTAATTTTAAAAAGCTGAAATTTGGCCATGAGACCCATCTAATTTACCGTTGAAACATAGTTGTGCGGAAAGCAACAAATTGTTGCTTTTCGCGTGTTGCGATGGGGTTAAAGGCTGGGCTGCGGCTGAGGCTGAAAATCAGGATATATATATTAGCATACTAAAAAATCAGGATATATAAATCAGGCTAAAATAAATAATAATATATTTTTATCATATTTTTTTAATATTAAAATAATCTAAAAATTAATTACAATAAATAAATTTATTAGAAGGAGATCACAATATAATTTTTGTCTCGCAATCCTAATTTTGTTTCAGATGGTATTTTACTATATGTTGTTTCGGGATCGTAGAGTCCTTTACATATGGATTTATAATTCGTGATGAAATTACAAGTAGTTTGATGAGAGAATAAAAACAAGTGTCTAATTTACTTGAATTATTAATTATATTTTATTATTATAATTATTAAATATTTAAAAAACAATATATATATATATACACGGAGATCAAGCAGCATCCTTTCTTTGAAACTGTAAACTGGGCTCTCATTCGCAGCACTCACCCTCCAGAAATTCCGAAACCAGCTGACCTTCTATCTTTGAACCTCGCATTCAACTCATCCTTGGATCCCACTAGTAACAGAGCTACAGGTTCGGACAGATCATCAGGACCCTTTTTAGATTTCGAATTTTTCTGATGAATCTTGTTCTTGAAGTGGCGAGTTCACTTTTATTTTTACCCACTCATCTTCCAAGTGGAATCTCATCTCCTTGTGAACTTGTCTCCTTGCATCAAACCCGCACGTTTGGACCCACTTCCTCTCACTTTAGCTGCAGGAGAGCTGCTGTGAATTGGACTAGTAGTGGAAAAGCTGTGAATACTTCTAGCAATGAGGTCACGAGGTGTCAGCGTCACATTGGTCCTTTGCTTCTCCTGTTTTTTTTTTTTAAAAAAAACAAAATATGGGGAAAAAAACAAAACTAAGAAAAGAAAAAAGGTGCTTTTTTTTCTTTTCTTTTGCAGTGAACAGTCTTTGCCTTTGCAAAGTGTATTCTCACTTTAATCATACCCTTCTTTTATGGCAACTGACCAAGGTAGTTAAACTCGCGAGTCAACTCGCAAACTCGTACGAGTTTGCGAGTTGGCTCAGCAAACCTGGTTGAACCGGAAAGAAAAATCGAAACCGGTCAAACTCGATCAAAATCGGGTTGACTCGTAAAATCGGACCGGATCGGTCCGATTTTACGAGTTCATCATATTCGGACGGAGCTTTGAGCTTTCGTTTTCAATTTTTCGTTTCTTTCTTTTACATAGCTCTTCAACTTTCAAGACCCCTCCAATCACCCCTCTCAAAACCCAACCCATCAACCAGACCCGGAATTGCAACCGGGTTGGCGAGTCTCTTGGTTCTTTTACTCTCTTCCCTTTGTTGTTCATTCACTGCAACAAAGGTTGTCAAAATCAACACTGGTCCAATCATCCAACTCCAAGTCGAAACGATTCCAACCCATCCGATCTGCTATTTTACAACGTTACACAGAGAAGAGACAAATCCCAGCCGTTGTGGCTGTACCGAAGTGGCTGTCTTATGATCTGCAACAATCACTTCTTTCCCGTTTTTTAAGAAGAGGATAAGGAGGAGGAGAGTGAAAGAGAAGAGGATGAGGGAGATGAGGGTGCGGCGGCGTGAGAGAAGAGAAGGATTTAGGGTTAGTTAGTAGTTACCTTTTATACTAGAAGTTATAAATTATAATAATAATAATAATATAAAAATGAAATTTCTACAATTCTACTTTCACGGGGGGTTATAAATTACTATTATTATTATTATTATTATTATTATTATTATTATTAATCTATACGGGGGAGGGGTTATGATAAATTGATAATAATAATATTAATAATAAAAAACCTATTAATTTAAGATAATAAATAATATTAATTAATTTTCAAATACAACAATCATAAAAAACGAAAAATAATTAAGTTTATGTCCATAAAAAACCTATTAATTTAAGATAATAAATTACATAATTATTTTGTAATGTGTTTTGAAGTTATTTTACATCATGTATGAACCTAAACTAATTAAGTTTTATGTCCATAATTATGCTATTTTGTATTCAGAAATATTTTACAAACGATTTTACGATTTTTCTTCTCACACGATTTTACGATTTTTCGATTTTTGTACGGACATTTCGGGTACGATTTTTCTACGATTTTACGATCCGATCTTACGATCCGATTTTTCAGAGCCCTTTCCGATCCGTGTCAAAATCTCGATTTTGACTGCCATGCAACTGACTATCAAACTGAGGCTTGACAAAGTGGTGGCTCAAGATGAGAATGATGCCTGACAGAGAAAAACATATGAAACTGACAGCCTTGTCTTTTCAAGCATCACCTGCATGATGATGCCGCCACCGCAATCTCAGCATCAACTTCAGTGATAGAAAACAATAATCACACAAATTGATCAAATTTAACACCAAATCTCTTCACTCCACGACATCTATGTTTCTATTATTATTATTATTATTATTATTATTATTATTATTATTATTATTATTATTATTATTATTTTTTTCGGCCTTTCTACTATCTGTCCTATTATTATAAAATAAAATAAAATAAAAGTGAAGGGTGTTTGCCATTTTCTCTCTCTTACATGATAAAGTACAAGACAGGTGTTGGTTTTATGGTATTTATATTTCTGAAATAGTCCCGACTTATGAAATAGATGGTAGTTTCAAAATAAAATAAAAGAGATAGGTATTTGCTATTTTATGCTTGATTTCTAAAATAGATGGTAGTTTCAACATAAGTAAAAAAAATTACTTTGATTCACCTACTTTTCGAATGACCCCTTAAAATTTCAAAAACAAAATGTTTGAAACCTGTTTTGATTATATGTTAGTCCCTGATTTAAGAAAAATAGAGAAAGTAACCGAATTTTGATTATAAAGAGAACATCTCGATTGATATTGTTTTCAGCCACCAAAAAAATCAATTTATGTTTTGACTGGTTATATTTGATACGAGAGAAATTTAGTCTAGGTGTTCATTTCTCTTTTCCTTACCGAGATGGTATATTTAAGATCAAGAAGTTTTAAGTTTAAGGTTGATGAATTTTTCAGTTTCTTAAGGCCATAGATAGGAATAGTAATGTGTTTGTGGTGCTTTGTAAGTGTTTTGGGTGAAACATAGGTTAAAAAGTACGTATTTTTTTTTTAAAATAAAATCTACTGCATGATTTTCCAAGAATCTCCAATAAAAACTTGTCAATTGACATAGATAACGCGTAGTCTATATTTTTTAAAAAACAATAAATAAAAAGGAGGACAATATATCATCTGCCCTTTAATATTGACAAAAAAAGTCTTGGATTATACGTCAAACCACTTTCTTAAACTTAATGTGCAACCTTAGTCTTTTTATGGATTAGACAAGTCACTTCTATCTTGTCCTTTTTTAAAAATAATTATTTTCAATTTCCGAAACTTAAAAAAAAAAATCATTTCATTGTTTAATTTTTTTCTTGAAAAAATATGTTTAACAGACTTTAAAGAAAATAGCTTTGTTTTTTTTTGTTGCAATCCTATGCCCTACCTCTATTTTTTTTTTTGAAAATTTAGGATGTATATCAAAATTCAAGTCTATTCACCTCATAATTCACAAAGTTTTAGGGGGGTGAATGATCAATCAAACGGCTGGTGGGAAATTCTCATTCACTTTTTACATTCCAAAGTCAATTCGTTAACCTCCTTTAAACTACAGGCCTGTTTGGGAGTGCGGTTGCGGTAGCTTTTTAAAGTGCTTTTCGTGCCGAAATATATCAAAATGATGTTTTTTTTTATTTTTTAAAAATCATTTTTGACATCAGTACATCAAAATGATCTAAAAACACCAACCGCCGGTTTTTAAAATGACAAAAAAAAAGAAAAATTTTCAAAATTTTTGGGAACGCGGTTTGCACCGCGTTCCCAAACAGGCACTACAAGTCCTTAATGAATAATCAAAAACCACCCATAAGCATAATTATAAGATCTAACCCCCACTAATATCTAGGTGATGGACTCGGCAGGTTAAGGGTCTTTTGGTTTTAAATGAAACAACATTTTGAATATTATTTTTAAGAATAATGACTTAAATAACATCATTTTCAACATTTATCTATTTATCTATCTATTATCTATATCTGACTCTCCAAATCTGTTTGATTTTAATAGCAAGAAACGGGTGGTTAAATTTTTAATTTATCAAACATGACTACCAGTATTTTTACCACTAGGCTGAGGGTGCAATTATGTACCCC
>JAPFFJ010000065.1:0-15364 GCA_029204005.1 Salix udensis | reverse complement strand
GGTTTTTGGAGGGGGTGTTAGCCTTGGATTTTCGGACAAATTGGTCCCTGACTCGACGAGCCCCATTTTAAATGAGTATTAGCCTTAGATTTCTAACCTTGTTCATATCCAATACCTTTTAGTTGGTATTAGACTTCAAATTTATGGGTAATAGACTTTTCCCCCAAAAATGATAGAACTTGGTTTTTGGAGGGGGTGTTAGCCTTGGATTTTCGGACAAATTGGTCACGACTCGGCGAGCCCCATTTTAAATGAGTATTAGCCTTAGATTTCTAACCTTGTTCATATCCAATCCCTTTTAGTTGGTATTAGACTTCAAATTTATGGGTAATAGACTTTTCCCCCAAAAATGATTGAACTTGGTTTTTGGAGGGGGTGTTAGCCTTGGATTTTAGGACAAATTGGTCCTGACTCGACGAGCCCCATTTTAAATGAGTATTAGCCTTAGATTTCTAACCTTGTTCATATCCAATACCTTTTAGTTGGTATTAGACTTCAAATTTATGGGTAATAGACTTTTCCCCCAAAAATGATAGAACTTGGTTTTTGGAGGGGGTGTTAGCCTTGGATTTTTCGGACAAATTGGTCACGACTCGACGAGCCCCATTTTAAATGAGTATTAGCCTTAGATTTCTAACCTTGTTCATATCCAATACCTTTTAGTTGGTATTAGACTTCAAATTTATGGGTAATAGACTTTTCCCCCCAAAACATGATTGAACTTGGTTTTTTGGAGGGGGTGTTAGCCTTGGATTTTCGGACAAATTGTTCCTGCCTCGACGAGCCCCATTTAAATGAGTATTAGCCTTAGATTTCTAACCTTGTTCATATCCAAACCAGTTTTAGTTGGTATTAGACTTCAAATATATGGATAATAGACATTTCCCCCAAAATGATAGAACTTGGTTTTTTGGAGGGGTGTGTAGCCTTGGATTTTTCGGACAAATTGGTCTCGACTCGACTAGCCCCCATTTTAAATGAGTATTAGCCTTAGATTTCTAACCTTGTTCATATCCAATACCTTTTAGTTGGTATTAGACTTCAAATTTATGGGTAATAGACTTTTCCCCCCAAAAATGATAGAACTTGGTTTTTGGAGGGGTGTTAGCCTTGGATTTTCGGACAAATTGGTCCCGACTCGACGAGCCCCATTTTAAATGAGTATTAGCCTTAGATTTCTAACCTTGTTCATATCCAATACCTTTTAGTTGGTATTAGACTTCAAATTTATGGGTAATAGACTTTTCCCCCAAAACATGATTGAACTTGGTTTTTGGAGGGGTGTTAGCCTTGGATTTTCGGACAAATTGGTCCCGACTTGACGAGCCCCATTTTAAATGAGTATTAGCCTTAGATTTCTAACCTTGTTCATATCCAATACCTGTTTAGTTGGTATTAGACTTCAAATTTATGGGTAATAGACTTTTCCCCCCAAAAATGATAGAACTTGGTTTTTGGAGGGGTGTTAGCCTTGGATTTTCGGACAAATTGGTCCTGACTCGACGAGCCCCATTTTAAATGAGTATTAGCCTTAGATTTATAACCTTGTTCATATCCAATCCCTTTTAGTTGGTATTAGACTTCAAATTTATGGGTAATAGACTTTTCTCCCAAACATGATTGAACTTGGTTTTTGGAGGGGGTGTTAGCCTTGGATTTTTCGGACAAATTGGTCCCGACTCGGCGAGCCCCATTTTAAATGAGTATTAGCCTTAGATTTCTAACCTTGTTCATATCCAATACCTTTTAGTTGGTATTAGACTTCAAATTTATGGGATAATAGACTTTTCTCCCAAAAATGATTGAACTTGGTTTTTGGAGGGGGGTGTTAGCCTTGGATTTTCGGACAAATTGGTCCCGACTCGACGAGCCCCATTTTAAATGAGTATTAGCCTTAGATTTCTAACCTTGTTCATATCCAATACCTTTTAGTTGGTATTAGACTTCAAATTTATGGGTAATAGACTTTTCCCCCCAAAATGATAGAACTTGGTTTTTGGAGGGGGTGTTAGCCTTGGATTTTCGGACAAATTGGTCCCGACTCGGCGAGCCCCATTTTAAATGAGTATTAGCCTTAGATTTCTAACCTTGTTCATATCCAATACCTTTTAGTTGGTATTAGACTTCAAATTTATGGGTAATAGACTTTTCCCCCCAAAAATGATAGAACTTGGTTTTTGGAGGGGTGTTAGCCTTGGATTTTCGGACAAATTGGTCCCTGACTCGACGAGCCCCCATTTTAAATGAGTATTAGCCTTAGATTTCTAACCTTGTTCATATCCAATACCTTTTAGTTGGTATTAGACTTCAAATTTATGGGTAATAGACTTTTCCCCCCAAAATGATAGAACTTGGTTTTTGGAGGGGGTGTTAGCCTTGGATTTTTCGGACAAATTGGTCCCGACTCGACGAGCCCCATTTTAAATGAGTATTAGCCTTAGATTTCTAACCTTGTTCATATCCAATACCTTTTAGTTGGTATTAGACTTCAAATTTATGGGTAATAGACTTTTCCCCCAAAAATGATTGAACTTGGTTTTTTGGAGGGGTGTTAGCCTTGGATTTTTCGGGACAAATTGGTCCGACTCGACGAGCCCCATTTTAAATGAGTATTAGCCTTAGATTTCTAACCTTGTTCATATCCAATACCTTTTTAGTTGGTATTAGACTTCAAATTTATGGGTAATAGACTTTTCCCCCCAAAAATGATAGAACTTGGTTTTTGGAGGGGGTGTTAGCCTTGGATTTTCGGACAAATTGGTCCCTGACTCGACGAGCCCCATTTTAAATGAGTATTAGCCTTAGATTTCTAACCTTGTTCATATCCAATACCTTTTAGTTGGTATTAGACTTCAAATTTATGGGTAATAGACTTTTCCCCCCAAAAATGATAGAACTTGGTTTTTGGAGGGGGTGTTAGCCTTGGATTTTCGGACAAATTGGTCCCGACTCGACGAGCCCCATTTTAAATGAGTATTAGCCTTAGATTTCTAACCTTGTTCATATCAATACCCTTTTAGTTGGTATTAGACTTCAAATTTATGGGTAATAGACTTTTCCCCCCAAAATGATAGAACTTGGTTTTTGGAGGGGGTGTTAGCCTTGGATTTTCGGACAAATTGGTCACTGACTCGACGAGCCCCATTTTAAATGAGTATTAGCCTTAGATTTCTAACCTTGTTCATATCCAATACCTTTTTAGTTGGTATTAGACTTCAAATTTATGGGTAATAGACTTTTCCCCCCAAAATGATAGAACTTGGTTTTTGGAGGGGTGTTAGCCTTGGATTTTCGGACAAATTGGTCCTGACTCGACGAGCCCCATTTTAAATGAGTATTAGCCTTAGATTTCTAACCTTGTTCATATCCAATACCCTTTTAGTTGGTATTAGACTTCAAATTTATGGGTAATAGACTTTTCCCCCAAAAATGATAGAACTTGGTTTTTGGAGGGGGTGTTAGCCTTGGATTTTCGGACAAATTGGTCCTGACTCGACGAGCCCCATTTTAAATGAGTATTAGCCTTAGATTTCTAACCTTGTTCATATCCAATACCTTTTAGTTGGTATTAGACTTCAAATTTATGGGTAATAGACTTTTCCCCCCAAAAATGATAGAACTTGGTTTTTGGAGGGGGTGTTAGCCTTGGATTTTTCGGACAAATTGGTCCCCGACTCGGCGAGCCCCATTTTAAATGAGTATTAGCCTTAGATTTCTAACCTTGTTCATATCCAATACCTTTTAGTTGGTATTAGACTTCAAATTTATGGGTAATAGACTTTTCCCCCAAAAATGATAGAACTTGGTTTTTGGAGGGGGTGTTAGCCTTGGATTTTCGGACAAATTGGTCCCGACTCGACAGAGCCCCATTTTAAATGAGTATTAGCCTTAGATTTCTAACCTTGTTCATATACAAAGCCCTTTTAGTTGGTATTAGACTTCAAATTTATGGGTAATAGACATTTCCCCCAAAATGATAGAACTTGGTTTTTGGAGGGGGGTGTTAGCCTTGGATTTTCGGACAAATTGGTCCCGACTCGACGAGCCCCATTTTAAATGAGTATTAGCCTTAGATTTCTAACCTTGTTCATATCCAATACCTTTTAGTTGGTATTAGACTTCAAATTTATGGGTAATAGACTTTTCCCCCAAAATGATAGAACTTGGTTTTTTGGAGGGGGTGTTAGCCTTGGATTTTCGGACAAATTGGTCCCGACTCGACGAGCCCCATTTTAAATGAGTATTAGCCTTAGATTTCTAACCTTGTTCATATCCAATACCCTTTTAGTTGGTATTAGACTTCAAATTTATGGGTAATAGACTTTTCCCCCAAAAATGATAGAACTTGGTTTTTGGAGGGGGTGTTAGCCTTGGATTTTCGGACAAATTGGTCCCGACTCGACGAGCCCCATTTTAAATGAGTATTAGCCTTAGATTTCTAACCTTGTTCATATCCAATACCTTTTAGTTGGTATTAGACTTCAAATTTATGGGTAATAGACTTTTCCCCCAAAACATGATTGAACTTGGTTTTTGGAGGGGGTGTTAGCCTTGGATTTTCTGGACAAATTGATCCCGACTTGACGAGCACCCATTTTAAATGAGTATTAGCCTTAGATTTCTAACCTTGTTCATATCCAATACCATTTTAGTTGGTATTAGACTTCAAATTTATGGGTAATAGACTTTTCCCCTCAAAAATGATAGAACTTGGTTTTTGGAGGGGGTGTTAGCCTTGGATTTTCGGACAAATTGGTCCTGACTCGACGAGCCCCATTTTAAATGAGTATTAGCCTTAGATTTCTAACCTTGTTCATATCCAATACCTTTTAGTTGGTATTAGACTTCAAATTTATGGGTAATAGACTTTTCCCCCAAAAATGATAGAACTTGGTTTTTGGAGGGGGTGTTAGCCTTGGATTTTCGGACAAATTGGTCCTGACTCGACGAGCCCCATTTTAAATGAGTATTAGCCTTAGATTTATAACCTTGTTCATATCCAATACCTTTTAGTTGGTATTAGACTTCAAATTTATGGGTAATAGACTTTTTCCCCCAAAAATGATTGAACTTGGTTTTTGGAGGGGGTGTTAGCCTTGGATTTTTCGGACAAATTGGTCCCGACTCGGCGAGCCCCATTTTAAATGAGTATTAGCCTTAGATTTCTAACCTTGTTCATATCCAATACCTTTTAGTTGGTATTAGACTTCAAATTTATGGGTAATAGACTTTTCCCCCCCAAAAATGATAGAACTTGGTTTTTGGAGGGGGTGTTAGCCTTGGATTTTCGGACAAATTGGTCCCTGACTCGACGAGCCCCATTTTAAATGAGTATTAGCCTTAGATTTCTAACCTTGTTCATATCCAATACCTTTTAGTTGGTATTAGACTTCAAATTTATGGGTAATAGACTTTTCCCCCCAAAAATGATAGAACTTGGTTTTTGGAGGGGTGTTAGCCTTGGATTTTCGGACAAATTGGTCCTGACTCGACGAGCCCCATTTTAAATGAGTATTAGCCTTAGATTTCTAACCTTGTTCATATCCAATACCTTTTAGTTGGTATTAGACTTCAAATTTATGGGTAATAGACTTTTCCCCCAAACATGATTGAACTTGGTTTTTGGAGGGGGTGTTAGCCTTGGATTTTCGGACAAATTGATCCCGGACTTGACGAGCACCCATTTAAATGAGTATTAGCCTTAGATTTCTAACCTTGTTCATATCCAAACCAGTTTTAGTTGGTATTAGACTTCAAATATATGGGTAATAGACATTTCCCCCTCAAAATGATAGAACTTGGTTTTTGGAGGGGGTGGTAGCCTTGGATTTTTCGGACAAATTGGTCCCGACTCGACGAGCCCCATTTTAAATGAGTATTAGCCTTAGATTTATAACCTTGTTCATATCCAATACCCTTTTAGTTGGTATTAGACTTCAAATTTATGGGTAATAGACTTTTCTCCCCAAAAATGATTGAACTTGGTTTTTGGAGGGGGTGTTAGCCTTGGATTTTTCGGACAAATTGGTCCCGACTCGACGAGCCCCATTTTAAATGAGTATTAGCCTTAGATTTCTAACCTTGTTCATATCCAATACCTTTTAGTTGGTATTAGACTTCAAATTTATGGGTAATAGACTTTTCCCCCCAAAAATGATAGAACTTGGTTTTTGGAGGGGGTGTTAGCCTTGGATTTTCGGACAAATTGGTCTCGACTCGACGAGCCCCATTTTAAATGAGTATTAGCCTTAGATTTCTAACCTTGTTCATATCCAATACCTTTTAGTTGGTATTAGACTTCAAATTTATGGGTAATAGACTTTTCCCCCAAACATGATTGAACTTGGTTTTTGGAGGGGGTGTTAGCCTTGGATTTTCGGACAAATTGATCCCGGACTCGACGAGCACCCATTTTAAATGAGTATTAGCCTTAGATTTCTAACCTTGTTCATATCCAATACCAGTTTTAGTTGGTATTAGACTTCAAATTTATGGGTAATAGACTTTTCCCCCCAAAAATGATAGAACTTGGTTTTTGGAGGGGGTGTTAGCCTTGGATTTTCGGACAAATTGGTCCCGACTCGACGAGCCCCATTTTAAATGAGTATTAGCCTTAGATTTCTAACCTTGTTCATATCCAATACCTTTTTAGTTGGTATTAGACTTCAAATTTATGGGTAATAGACTTTTCCCCCAAAAATGATAGAACTTGGTTTTTGGAGGGGGTGTTAGCCTTGGATTTTCGGACAAATTGGTCTCGACTCGACGAGCCCCATTTTAAATGAGTATTAGCCTTAGATTTCTAACCTTGTTCATATCCAATACCCTTTTAGTTGGTATTAGACTTCAAATTTATGGGTAATAGACTTTTCCCCCCAAAAATGATTGAACTTGGTTTTTGGAGGGGGTGTTAGCCTTGGATTTTCGGACAAATTGGTCTCGACTCGACGAGCCCCATTTTAAATGAGTATTAGCCTTAGATTTCTAACCTTGTTCATATCCAATACCTTTTTAGTTGGTATTAGACTTCAAATTTATGGGTAATAGACTTTTCCCCCAAAAATGATAGAACTTGGTTTTTGGAGGGGGTGTTAGCCTTGGATTTTCGGACAAATTGGTCTCGACTCGACGAGCCCCATTTTAAATGAGTATTAGCCTTAGATTTCTAACCTTGTTCATATCCAATACCATTTTAGTTGGTATTAGACTTCAAATTTATGGGTAATAGACTTTTCCCCCAAAAATGATAGAACTTGGTTTTTGGAGGGGGTGTTAGCCTTGGATTTTCGGACAAATTGGTCCCTGACTCGACGAGCCCCATTTTAAATGAGTATTAGCCTTAGATTTCTAACCTTGTTCATATCCAATACCCTTTTAGTTGGTATTAGACTTCAAATTTATGGGTAATAGACTTTTCTCCCCAAAAATGATTGAACTTGGTTTTTGGAGGGGGTGTTAGCCTTGGATTTTCGGACAAATTGGTCCCTGACTCGACGAGCCCCATTTTAAATGAGTATTAGCCTTAGATTTCTAACCTTGTTCATATCCAATACCTTTTAGTTGGTATTAGACTTCAAATTTATGGGTAATAGACTTTTCCCCCCAAAAATGATAGAACTTGGTTTTTGGAGGGGGTGTTAGCCTTGGATTTTCGGACAAATTGGTCCCGACTCGACGAGCCCCATTTTAAATGAGTATTAGCCTTAGATTTCTAACCTTGTTCATATCCAATACCTTTTAGTTGGTATTAGACTTCAAATTTATGGGTAATAGACTTTTCCCCCAAAACATGATTGAACTTGGTTTTTGGAGGGGGTGTTAGCCTTGGATTTTCGGACAAATTGATCCGGACTTTGACGAGCACCCATTTTAAATGAGTATTAGCCTTAGATTTCTAACCTTGTTCATATCCAAACCAGTTTTAGTTGGTATTAGACTTTCAAATTTATGGGTAATAGACTTTTCCCCTCAAAAATGATAGAACTTGGTTTTTGGAGGGGTGTTAGCCTTGGATTTTTCGGACAAATTGGTCCTGACTCGACGAGCCCCATTTTAAATGAGTATTAGCCTTAGATTTCTAACCTTGTTCATATCCAATACCTTTTAGTTGGTATTAGACTTCAAATTTATGGGTAATAGACTTTTCCCCCCAAAATGATAGAACTTGGTTTTTGGAGGGGGTGTTAGCCTTGGATTTTCGGACAAATTGGTCCTCGACTCGACGAGCCCCATTTTAAATGAGTATTAGCCTTTAGATTTATAACCTTGTTCATATCCAATACCTTTTAGTTGGTATTAGACTTCAAATTTATGGGTAATAGACTTTTCCCCCAAACATGATTGAACTTGGTTTTTGGAGGGGGTGTTAGCCTTGGATTTTCGGACAAATTGGTCCTGACTCGACGAGCCCCATTTTAAATGAGTATTAGCCTTAGATTTATAACCTTGTTCATATCCAATACCTTTTAGTTGGTATTAGACTTCAAATTTATGGGTAATAGACTTTTCCCCCAAACATGATAGAACTTGGTTTTTGGAGGGGGTGTTAGCCTTGGATTTTCGGACAAATTGGTCCTGACTCGACGAGCCCCATTTTAAATGAGTATTAGCCTTAGATTTATAACCTTGTTCATATCCAATACCTTTTAGTTGGTATTAGACTTCAAATTTATGGGTAATAGACTTTTCCCCCCAAAATGATAGAACTTGGTTTTTGGAGGGGGTGTTAGCCTTGGATTTTCGGACAAATTGATCCGGACTTGACGAGCACCATTTAAATGAGTATTAGCCTTAGATTTCTAACCTTGTTCATATCCAAACCAGTTTAGTTGGTATTAGACTTCAAATATATGGGTAATAGACATTTCCCCTCAAAATGATAGAACTTGGTTTTTGGAGGGGGTGGTAGCCTTGGATTTTCGGACAAATTGGTCCTGACTCGACGAGCCCCATTTTAAATGAGTATTAGCCTTAGATTTATAACCTTGTTCATATCCAAGCCCTTTTAGTTGGTATTAGACTTCAAATTTATGGATAATAGACTTTTCTCCCAAAAATGATTGAACTTGGTTTTTGGAGGGGGTGTTAGCCTTGGATTTTCGGACAAATTGGTCCTGACTCGACGAGCCCCATTTTAAATGAGTATTAGCCTTAGATTTCTAACCTTGTTCATATCAAATACCATTTAGTTGGTATTAGACTTCAAATTTATGGGTAATAGACTTTTCCCCCCAAAATGATAGAACTTGGTTTTTGGAGGGGGGTGTTAGCCTTGGATTTTCGGACAAATTGGTCCCGACTCGACGAGCCCCATTTTAAATGAGTATTAGCCTTAGATTTCTAACCTTGTTCATATCCAAATACCATTTTAGTTGGTATTAGACTTCAAATTTATGGGTAATAGACTTTTCCCCCCAAAAATGATAGAACTTGGTTTTTGGAGGGGGTGTTAGCCTTGGATTTTTCGGACAAAATTGATCCGGACTTGACGAGCCCCATTTTAAATGAGTATTAGCCTTAGATTTCTAACCTTGTTCATATCCAAACCAGTTTAGTTGGTATTAGACTTCAAATTTATGGGTAATAGACATTTTCCCCTCAAAAATGATAGAACTTGGTTTTTGGAGGGGGTGGTAGCCTTGGATTTTCGGACAAATTGGTCCCGACTCGACGAGCCCCATTTTAAATGAGTATTAGCCTTAGATTTATAACCTTGTTCATATCCAAGCCCTTTTAGTTGGTATTAGACTTCAAATTTATGGGTAATAGACTTTTCTCCCCAAAAATGATTGAACTTTGTTTTTGGAGGGGGTGTTAGCCTTGGATTTTCGGACAAATTGGTCCTGACTCGACGAGCCCCATTTTAAATGAGTATTAGCCTTAGATTTCTAACCTTGTTCATATCCAAATACCTTTTAGTTGGTATTAGACTTCAAATTTATGGGTAATAGACTTTTCCCCCCCAAAAATGATAGAACTTGGTTTTTGGAGGGGGTGTTAGCCTTGGATTTTTCGGACAAATTGGTCCCGACTCGACGAGCCCCATTTTAAATGAGTATTAGCCTTAGATTTATAACCTTGTTCATATCCAAGCTCTTTTAGTTGGTATTAGACTTCAAATTTATGGGATAATAGACTTTTCCCCCAAAAAATGATTGAACTTGGTTTTTGGAGGGGGTGTTAGCCTTGGATTTTTCGGACAAATTGGTCCTGACTCGACGAGCCCCATTTTAAATGAGTATTAGCCTTAGATTTATAACCTTGTTCATATCCAATACCTTTTAGTTGGTATTAGACTTCAAATTTATGGGTAATAGACTTTTCCCCCCAAAATGATAGAACTTGGTTTTTGGAGGGGGTGTTAGCCTTGGATTTTCTGGACAAATTGGTCCCTGACTCGACGAGCCCCATTTTAAATGAGTATTAGCCTTAGATTTCTAACCTTGTTCATATCCAATACCTTTTAGTTGGTATTAGACTTCAAATTTATGGGTAATAGACTTTTCCCCCAAAAATGATAGAACTTGGTTTTTGGAGGGGGTGTTAGCCTTGGATTTTCGGACAAATTGGTCCTGACTCGACGAGCCCCATTTTAAATGAGTATTAGCCTTAGATTTATAACCTTGTTCATATCCAATACCTTTTAGTTGGTATTAGACTTCAAATTTATGGGTAATAGACTTTTCCCCCCAAAACATGATAGAACTTGGTTTTTGGAGGGGTGTTAGCCTTGGATTTTCTGACAAATTGGTCCCGACTCGACGAGCCCCCATTTTAAATGAGTATTAGCCTTAGATTTATAACCTTGTTCATATCCAATACCTTTTAGTTGGTATTAGACTTCAAATTTATGGGTAATAGACTTTTCCCCCAAAAAATGATTGAACTTGGTTTTTGGAGGGGTGTTAGCCTTGGATTTTCTGGACAAATTGGTCCCCGACTCGACGAGCCCCATTTTAAATGAGTATTAGCCTTAGATTTCTAACCTTGTTCATATCAAATACCCTTTTAGTTGGTATTAGACTTCAAATTTATGGGTAATAGACTTTTCCCCCCAAAATGATAGAACTTGGTTTTTGGAGGGGGTGTTAGCCTTGGATTTTTGGACAAATTGGTCCTGACTCGACGAGCCCCATTTTAAATGAGTATTAGCCTTAGATTTATAACCTTGTTCATATCCAAGCTCTTTTAGTTGGTATTAGACTTCAAATTTATGGATAATAGACTTTTCTCCCAAAAATAATTGAACTTGGTTTTTGGAGGGGGTGTTAGCCTTGGATTTTCGGACAAATTGGTCCTGACTCGACGAGCCCCATTTTAAATGAGTATTAGCCTTAGATTTATAACCTTGTTCATATCCAATACCTTTTAGTTGGTATTAGACTTCAAATTTATGGGTAATAGACTTTCCCCCCAAACATGATTGAACTTGGTTTTTGGAGGGGGTCTTAGCCTTGGATTTTCGGACAAATTGGTCCCGACTCGACGAGCCCCATTTTAAATGAGTATTAGCCTTAGATTTATAACCTTGTTCATATCCAATACCTTTTAGTTGGTATTAGACTTCAAATTTATGGGTAATAGACTTTTCCCCCAAAAATGATAGAACTTGGTTTTTTGGAGGGGGTGTTAGCCTTGGATTTTCTGGACAAAATTGATCCCGACTTGACGAGCACCCATTTTAAATGAGTATTAGCCTTAGATTTCTAACCTTGTTCATATCCAAACCAGTTTAGTTGGTATTAGACTTCAAATATATGGGTAATAGACTTTTCCCCTCAAAAAATGATAGAACTTGGTTTTTGGAGGGGGGTGTTAGCCTTGGATTTTCTGGACAAATTGGTCCCGACTCGACGAGCCCCCATTTTAAATGAGTATTAGCCTTAGATTTATAACCTTGTTCATATCCAAGCCCTTTTAGTTGGTATTAGACTTCAAATTTATGGATAATAGACTTTTCTCCCCAAAAATGATTGAACTTGGTTTTTGAGGGGGGTGTTAGCCTTGGATTTTCGGACAAATTGGTCCTGACTCGACGAGCCCCATTTTAAATGAGTATTAGCCTTAGATTTCTAACCTTGTTCATATCAAATACCATTTAGTTGGTATTAGACTTCAAATTTATGGGTAATAGACTTTTCCCCCCAAAATGATAGAACTTGGTTTTTGGAGGGGGTGTTAGCCTTGGATTTTTGGACAAATTGGTCCTGACTCGACGAGCCCCATTTTAAATGAGTATTAGCCTTAGATTTATAACCTTGTTCATATCCAAGCTCTTTTAGTTGGTATTAGACTTCAAATTTATGGATAATAGACTTTTCTCCCAAAAATAATTGAACTTGGTTTTTGGAGGGGGTGTTAGCCTTGGATTTTCGGACAAATTGGTCCTGACTCGACGAGCCCCATTTTAAATGAGTATTAGCCTTAGATTTATAACCTTGTTCATATCCAATACCTTTTAGTTGGTATTAGACTTCAAATTTATGGGTAATAGACTTTCCCCCCAAACATGATTGAACTTGGTTTTTGGAGGGGGTCTTAGCCTTGGATTTTCTGGACAAATTGGTCCCCGACTCGACGAGCCCCATTTTAAATGAGTATTAGCCTTAGATTTATAACCTTGTTCATATCCAATACCTTTTAGTTGGTATTAGACTTCAAATTTATGGGTAATAGACTTTTCCCCCCAAAATGATAGAACTTGGTTTTTGGAGGGGGTGTTAGCCTTGGATTTTCGGACAAATTGGTCCTGACTTGACGAGCACCATTTAAATGAGTACTAGCCTTAGATTTCTAACCTTGTCCATATCCAAACCAGTTTAGTTGGTATTAGACTTCAAATATATGGGTAATAGACTTTTCCCCGAAAAATGATTGAACTTGGTTTTTGGAGGGGGTGGTAGCCTTGGATTTTCTGACAAATTGGTCCCCTGACTCGACGAGCCCCATTTTAAATGAGTATTAGCCTTAGATTTATAACCTTGTTCATATCCAAGCCCTTTTAGTTGGTATTAGACTTCAAATTTATGGGATAATAGACTTTTCTCCCAAAAATGATTGAACTTGGTTTTTTGGAGGGGGTGTTAGCCTTGGATTTTCGGACAAATTGGTCCCCGACTCGACGAGCCCCCATTTTAAATGAGTATTAGCCTTAGATTTCTAACCTTGTTCATATCAAATACCATTTAGTTGGTATTAGACTTCAAATTTATGGGTAATAGACTTTTCCCCCCAAAATGATAGAACTTGGTTTTTGGAGGGGGTGTTAGCCTTGGAATCGGGACAAACTTGGTCCCCGACTCGACGAGCCCCATTTTAAATGAGTATTAGCCTTAGATTTATAACCTTGTTCATATCCAAGCTCTTTTAGTTGGTATTAGACTTCAAATTTATGGATAATAGACTTTTCTCCCAAAAAATAATTGAACTTGGTTTTTGGAGGGTGTTAGCCTTGGATTTTCTGACAAATTGGTCCCCGACTCGACGAGCCCCATTTTAAATGAGTATTAGCCTTAGATTTATAACCTTGTTCATATCCAAGCTCTTTTAGTTGGTATTAGACTTCAAATTTATGGATAATAGACTTTTCTCCCAAAAATAATTGAACTTGGTTTTTGGAGGGGGTGTTAGCCTTGGATTTTCGGACAAATTGGTCCTGACTCGACGAGCCCCATTTTAAATGAGTATTAGCCTTAGATTTCTAACCTTGTTCATATCCAATACCTTTTAGTTGGTATTAGACTTCAAATTTATGGGTAAAAGACTTTTCCCCCCAAAATGATAGAACTTGGTTTTTGGAGGGGGTGTTAGCCTTGGATTTTCGGACAAATTGGTCCTGACTCGACGAGCCCCATTTTAAATGAGTATTAGCCTTAGATTTCTAACCTTGTTCATATCCAATACCTTTTAGTTGGTATTAGACTTCAAATTTATGGGTAAAGACTTTTCCCCCAAAAATGATAGAACTTGGTTTTTGAGGGGGTGTTAGCCTTGGATTTTCTGGGACAAATTGGTCCTGACTCGACCAGCCCCATTTTAAATGAGTATTAGCCTTAGATTTATAACCTTGTTCATATCCAATACCTTTTAGTTGGTGTTAGACTTCAAATTTATGGGTAATAGACTTTCCCCCCAAACATGATTGAACTTGGTTTTTGGAGGGGGTCTTAGCCTTGGATTTTCGGACAAATTGGTCCCGACTCGACGCAGCCCCATTTTAAATGAGTATTAGCCTTAGATTTATAACCTTGTTCATATCCAATACCTTTTAGTTGGTATTAGACTTCAAATTTATGGGTAATAGACTTTTCCCCCCAAAATGATAGAACTTGGTTTTTGGATGGGGTGTTAGCCTTGGATTTTTGGACAAATTGGTCCTCGACTCGACGAGCCCCATTTTAAATGAGTATTAGCCTTAGATTTATAACCTTGTTCATATCCAAGCTCTTTAGTTGGTATTAGAACTTCAAATTTATGGATAATAGACTTTTCTCCCAAAAAATAATTGAACTTGGCTTTTTGGAGGGGTGTCACCTTGGATTTTCTGGACAAATTGGTCCCTGACTCGACGAGCCCCATTTTAAATGAGTATTAGCCTTAGATTTATAACCTTGTTCATATCCAATACCTTTTAGTTGGTATTAGACTTCAAATTTATGGGTAATAGACTTTCCCCCAAACATGATTGAACTTGGTTTTGGAGGGGGTCTTAGCCTTGGATTTTCTGACAAATTGGTCCCTGACTCGACGAGCCCCATTTTAAATGAGTATTAGCCTTAGATTTATAACCTTATTCATATCCAATACCTTTTAGTTGGTATTAGACTTCAAATTTATGCGTAATAGACTTTTCCTCTACAAATGATAGAACTTGGTTTTTGGAGGGGTGTGTAGCCTTGATTTTCTGACAAATTGATCCCGACTTGACGCAGCACCATCTAAATGGAAATAGTATTAGCCTTAGATTTCTAACCTTGTTCATATCCAAACCAGTTTAGTTGGTATTAGACTTCAAATATATGGGTAATAGACATTTCCCTCAAAATGATAGAAACTCTGGTTTTTGGAGGGGGTGGTAGCCTTGGATTTTCTGACAAATTGGTCCCCGACTCCGACGAGCCCCATTTTAAATGAGTATTAGCCTTAGATTTATAACCTTGTTCATATCCAAGCCCTTTTAGTTGGTATTAGACTTCAAATTTATGGATAATAGACTTTTCTCCCAAAATGATTGAACTTGGTTTTTTGAGGGGGTGTTAGCCTTGGATTTTCGGACAAATTGGTCCTCGACTCGACGAGCCCCCATTTTAAATGAGTATTAGCCTTAGATTTCTAACCTTTGTTCATATCAAATACCATTTAGTTG
>JAPFFJ010000064.1:0-16130 GCA_029204005.1 Salix udensis | reverse complement strand
GAAGATAATGTGGAATCCCAGAAGACCAAGCACCTGCAGTCATCAAGATATTGAAGGAGATCAAGACATTGAATGAGATTAGGATAACAGTGATAACATAAGGATTAGAATGAATATGTATAAACTCTCTAGGACTCTGTTAAGAGTCAAATAGATTAGGACTCCTTTACTGCTAGCTATAAATATGTAATCCATGTATCTGCAAATTAATACTGTGAAATAGAATCGAAAATTCATTCATCATCGTCTCTATTTATTATATGGTATCAGATCACTAAAAAGACTAACGTCTCATCATGTCTTCTTCTCCTTCTTCTTCTACAACTCCCACCTCCTCCCCTGCCTCACCTGTCTGTCCAACTATAATTCACATCTCTAATATTGTTTCCTTAAAATTAACACCAGACAATTACCCACTATGGAAAACACAGTTACTACACTACTTTCGTGGCCAAGACTTATTTGGCTATCTTGATGGCACTGTCACTTGTCCTCCCAAACTTCTCACTGCTTCCCATCCTGCAACCAACTCAGTCACCGAAATTCCAAATCCTGCGCATTATCAATGGTTGCGACAGGACAACTTGATTTTGAGCACACTAATGTCTTCCATGACAGAAAATGTTTTAGCTCAAATTGTCTCTTATTCAACTTCTCATCAAGTGTGGTAGGCACTCGTAACAAATTTTTCTTCTCAATCTCGAGCTCGCACAATCCAGGTTCGCACTCAACTTGCGAATGCCAAAATGGGCAGTCAATCGGCTAATGACTACTTCTTATTTGTCAAGAAATTAGCTGATGAACTTGCCATGGCTGGACAACCCCTGAGATGCGATGATATTATTTCATATATTCTTGCTGGCTTAGGGCATGAATATGACATCCTTGTCTCCTCAATTTATGCCCGAACTGACTCAGTCACCATTGAGGAGGTATATTCTCTTCTTATTGTTACAGAATCTCAACTCAATTGTCATCATCTATCTTCCACCAATTCATTTGCAGAGGCTAATATTGCACAACGCCACCAAGGCTATTCCAGCAATAAACCCAGAAATAATTTTCGGGGTCGTGGTCAACATCACTCTTCTTCTTATCGTAATGGGAATAACTTTTCTCACAAAAATGACAGCTACAATACTTCTACCATTATCTGTCAAGTTTGTGGTAAACAGGGTCATTCAGCAAGAAAATGTTACCATCGCTTTGATCTCACATATCAGCAGTCCTCTTCTCCTCAACATAAACATGCTTTTCTCTCCACCCATAGCCGAGACAATGATTGGCATGCAGACACAGGGGCTACACATCATATTACTCACGATGTGACTTATTTAAACCTCAAGAGTGATGACTACAATGGATCGAATTAGCTGCAAGTGGGTAATGGCCAAGGTTTGCATATCTCTAAAACTGGCAAATCTTCTCTTCATACTCTATCTCACTCGTTTCTTTTAAATGATGTTCTCCTTGTTCCTGAAATTCAGAAAAATCTAATTTCTGTCCAAAAATTCTGCATTGATAATAACATTTATTTCGAATTTCATGGCTATTTCTTTCTTGTGAAGGATTACTCGGGGATCGTCCTTCATCGCGGCCATGTTCTTGATGGTTTATACCATTTCACGTCCAAGAACCCTTCTCCTCAAACTTTCTCCAGTCTTCGTGTCTTGTATGATCAATGGCATCGACGCCTTGGTCATGCCTTTTCTCCAGTCGTCCAAAAAGTGATGTCTTCTAATAAATTGATAGTTGATAAATCAAACACGCACTCTATATGCACTGATTGTCAATTGACAAAAAGTCATGCCTTGCCATTTCATAAATCCAATTATGTTTCTACATCTCCGTTGGACTTAATTTTTACTGATGTTTGGGGTCTAGCATCTGTAGCTTCTACTACTAGTGCTCGTTATTATGTCAGCTTTCTCGATAATTACTCTAAGTATTTGTGGTTGTTTCCAATCAAATTGAAATCTGATGTTGAGCATATTTTTATGCAATTTCAATGCTATATGGAAAAACAATTTAACCATAAAATCAAAGCAATTCAATTTGATTGGGGGGGTGAGTATCGCCGACTTCACAAATATTTTCAAACAACTGGCATAGACCATCGTATTGCATGTCCACATACTCACCAACAAATTGGTTCTATTGAGCGAAGACATCGCCAAATTGTTGAAGTAGGTCTCAGTTTATTAGCTCACTCCCAATTACCTTTTCTTGTATTGGGAAGATGCATTTACCACTGCCACTTTTATAATTAATCGCTTACCCACACCAATACTCAAAAATCGTCACCATACGAAATTCTACATCACTGGGTCCTAGATTTTTCTTTCTTAAGAGTTTTCGGGTGTGCATGCTGGCCAAATCTTAGACCCTATAACAGACATCAATTAGATTTTTGGAGCAAGTCATGTGTTTTCATTGGCTATAGTATAAATCATCATGGTTACAAGTGTCTTGATTTATCAACTGGTCGAGTTTATGTGTCTCGACATGTCATCTTTGATGAAAATTTGTTTCCTTACAAAAATCACATGTCTTCTCCACTGTCTTCAAATTCCAATTCCCCCACACATGTCACACTGCCACTTCACTCTCCAGTCCCCATTCAAGCCAGTTTTTCGGATATGCTTACCCCACCACAAACATTTGCTACTAATCAATCTGTTTCTTTAGTCTCTCAGTCTGCAGGTACTAAAGATGAATCCCATGATAGAAGCACTGCATCTCCTTCAACTGAAGTTGCTGCTGAATTGCAATTGACCACTGCTGCTACGGACCCAATTCAGCCTCCCGTGCAAGGAGCAACCAGGACTCATGCGATGGCCACCAGATCACGTAACAACATATTTAAACCGAAGCAAAATTCTGATGATTTCATACGGTATCCTCTGCCAAAAGCTCTCATTTCAACTGTCCAATTATCTGATAATGAGCCATCTTGTTATAGTGATGCAGTTAAATTTCCACAGTGGCGCAATGCTATGAATAATGAATTTGATGCACTTCTACGCAATGCCACTTGGTCACTGGTTATTCCCCCTCCTACTGCCAACATTGTAGGCTACCGTTGGATCTACAAAATCAAGAAAAAGGCTGATGGTTCCATGGAACGATTCAAGGCAAGACTTGTTGCCAAAGGTTTTCATCAACAAGAGTGTATTGATTTCAATGAAACATTCAGTCCTGTAGTGAGACATGCTACAATTTGCACTGTTTTTATCCATTGCGGTTTCTTCCAACTGGCACATCAAGCAAATTGATATAGAAAATGCTTTTCTTCATGGCAACTTGGAAGAAGAAGTTTACATGACTCAACCACAGGGTTACGTGCATCCCTAATATCGTGATCATCTCTGTCACCTACATAAATCCATTTATGGATTGAAACAAGCACCAAGGGCTTGGTCCTCTCGGCTCATAGACAAATTACGGGACATTGGTTTTGTTGCTAGCATATCTAACCCTTCATTATTTATTTGTCACAGGGATAATGTTATAGTATTGGTCCTCATTTATGTTGACGATATTATAATTACCAGTGCATCTAATCCTGCCATTCATCATATTATTCAGTGCTTATATTGCGACTTTGCTGTCAAGGAACTAGGGGACCTTAATTACTTTTTGGGAGTGGAAGTATTACGCTCCACAGAAGGTTTATATCTCACACAAAGAAAATATGTGGCAGATCTACTGAGAAGAACACACATGGACAAAGCAAAGCCTTGCAAAAGTCCAATGTTTACTAACTGCCATCTTTCTACAACTGATGGCAATACATTTTCTGATGCTCCCCTTTACAGACAAGTAGTTGGAAGCTTACAATATTTGGCCTTCACAAGACCTGATCTCTCCTTCTCCATCCACAAGGTCAGCAAGTTCATGCATCATCCACTAGAATCACATTGGCAGGCTGTCAAAAGAATTTTACGCTACCTCAAGCATACTATCTCCACTGGGCTGCTCATTCGATCATCATCTTCCTCTGCTATACAAGCTTATTCAGATTCGGATTGGGCTGGGGATAGGGATGATCGACGGTCCGTAAGTGTGTATTGTATCTTCATGGGCAAAAATCTCCTCTCTTGGCGCTGCAAGCAACAAGCTACAGTTGCTCGCAGTAGCACGGAGGCCGAGTATAAGTCACTTGCTGATGCTGCATCTGAAATCACATGGCTACAGTCACTGTTAAAGGAAATTAATCTACAAAGCTCAATAACACCAGTTCTATGGTGTGATAATATTGGGGCTACATATTTGACAGTCAATCCTATCTTCCATGCTAGAATGAAGTACATTGAAATTGATTTTCATTACGTGCGAGATCAAGTGCAGCAAAAACAAATCACAGTTCAATTTATCTCCTCCAAAGATCAGCTCGCAGACTCACTAACAAAGCCATTATCTCCTCGCAAATTCTCAGAAACTTTGGCCAATCTGAATGTGCGCCCACTCCCCTTCAGATTGAGGGGGCGTGTAGAAGATAATGTGGAGACCCGAAGACCAAGCACCTGCAGTCATCAAGATATTGAAGAAGATCAAGACATTGAATGAGATTAGGATAACAGTGATAAGATAAGGATTAGAATGAATATGTATAAACTCTCTAGGACTCTGTTAAGAGTCAAATAGATTAGGACTCCTTTACTGCTAGCTATAAATATGTAATCCATGTATCTGCAAATTAATACTGTGAAATAGAATCCAGAATTCATTCATCATCGTCTCTATTTATTATACCCCAAGACCACTTGTCTCCAAGTGTCATTGACCACTTTCTCCAAGTTCCTATTACCACTTGTTTTCAGGTATCGGTGACCAACTTTCTCCAACACCTTGTGACTACTATCTCTAAAATATTATGGATCTTTCTCCATAAACATTGGTAAGATCTCTCATGGATTCAAGAAACAGGAAAAATATTTAAAGCATACCCATAAGGTAATATGAATATGTTTTTATAATGAATGCATGCAAACACATATTATATATTAGGTTTTGAGAGAGATAGGAGAAGGATTCATCTGAAGAATACTATGCACATAACATTCTTAATGAAACACAGAACACATCTTCTTTCGACACATAAAAATACCATTTTTATCTTCATGGACTTTTTCTTGATTGTCACTTAATAAAAAAAAAATTAAATATTAATTAAGTATATCAAAGTGTCTTTGAAAAACTTGTTCAAATCTCCTCAACCAAAAAGATTCACCTTCGTTTAAACACTCTAACTTTCCTTTGCACGTTCAGTTTGCAGGCTTCTGGCATCAGCATGAGAGTCATGGAATTTGAAAGCTGCACGCATCCGATGATGGTTAAATTTTTATCACACTCGCTACACTACACGGTCAAGGATGGCCCGAGCATCGCCGATCATGGCCTTCGGCTCTTTAACTTTCACGTATTCCTTTTTCTTTTTGCAAAGTTGGTGAGTTATTTTATGAATAAGCTGTGACCAAGCCTCACGGAACCTTAAACTTATTTGTTAAATCCCAACTTCTCCCGCATTGAAAAGTGAAGATTGTATAGAGATGATATGATTAGTTGCACCAGTAATTAACTTTTAATTAACCATAAAAATAGATTTAAAAAGTTTATTTTGAACAAAACCTTTGATGAGGGCAGTGAAAGTGTAAAGTAAATGCCTCAAGCACAAATGCTTTGAGGAGATCTTTATTTATAGACTAAAGAGAAGATACATAGCAGCTGTACAAATATAGAAACAGATATGTAACGGAAAGTCTATAATACAAATATAGCAACAAATATGTAATGAAAGCTAATTGCTACAATTAGGGAGAATCACTGATATCTTGGTCATGATCAGAGGAATCTGAGTTTCCTCTAATATCCCCCCTCAACGTTGGCGTGGGAGAAATAGGCGAAACACACAACTTGCCACGATCAAATAAAAATCGGAGTTTGGCCACCGCCTTGGTGAAGACATCGCCTAGTTGTAGATGTGAGGGGAACAAACCGAGATTAATAACCCTTTTTAGCAACAAGTTCCCGTACAAAATGATAATCAATATCAATATGTTTGGAACGAGATTTGGTGATCAGGGTTAGAAGCAATGAATATGGCACTCGTTGTTGTCACATAAGAGCTTCGGAGGAGAGGGGAGAGTGATCTCAAGTTCCCGAAGAAGTTGAAGAGTCCAAGACAGCTTCGCAGCAACAAAGTGGCAAGAGCACGGTATTCGGCCTCAAAGACTAGAACGTGCAACAGCTTGACCGCTTTTTAGAGCCCCCATGAGATTAGATTATCGCCAAAATAAACAAAGAAATCCAGCTTGTTGAACGACGAGTAACAGGGGCAACCAACCCAATCTGCATCGGAATACCCTAGCAAGGTCTCGAGATGAATCTTGTGAGAGTTGCGGACCAAAATGATAGGTACCTTTAACATAGCGTAAGATACGCTTCAGTGGCGTGAAATGTTCAATAGTGGGGGGCATGCATATATTGACATATAGAGTTAACACTGTAGGATAAATCTGGGCGTGTAAGTGTCAAATATTGTAAAGCACCAGCTAGAGATCGAAACTGTGTAGCATCTAAATAGAGAGTACCGGAATTTGTTAGATGAGATCCCACCAAAGAAGGAGTTGAAATGGGTTTGCAATCAACCATTTCTGCTCGAGTTAACAGATCAAGGGCGTATTTAGCTTGGCTGAGAAAGAGGCCCTTGTCATTTCGAACAACTTCAATCCCTAAGAAATAGTGTAAATCACCGAGATCCTTCATAGAGAATTCGCTGGCCAACCGATCAATTAGAGAATGCAGCATAGAAGTATTGTTTCCTGTGATAACCATATCGTCAACATATAGAAGAAGATAAACAACACCATGAGAACTATGATAGACAAAGAGAGAGGAATCAGCACGGCTGGCAATAAATCCAAGACGAAGTAAAAATTGGCTAAAACACTGAAACCATGCTCGAGGAGCCTGTTTAAGACCATAAAGAGCACGTTGTAAGCGATAGACATGTGTTGGGAACTGTGGATCAATATAGCCAGGGGGCTGTTCCATATAGACTTCCTCGGAGAGAAACCCGTGAAGAAAGGCATTTTTTCACGTCAAGTTGATGTAGGGGCCAACAATTCATAGCAGCAAGTCACAAAATGATGCAAACAGAAGCAGGTCGAACAACAGGACTAAAGGTTTCTTCAAAATCAATCCCAGGTTTTTGAGAAAAACCTTGTGCCACCAGATGAGCTTTGTGACGCTCAATTGATCCATCAGCATTAAGTTTGGTCTTAAAGATCCATCTACAACCAACAACATTATGATCAGCTGGACGAGGAACTAATCTCCATGTGTTATTATGCTGAAGTGCAGCAATTTCAGCATCCATTGCCAGAAGCCATGCTGGATTTTTCACAGCTGACTTAAAACCCCGAGGCTCTTTGACTGCAAGATGTACTTGAAACCATAACGGAGCAGTGAAAGCACACAATGAATGAATAATACGAGGCTTGACAATACCATCCCGAGCACGGGTAACCATGGGGTGAGTGGAAGTGGACGGTTGGATAGTAGTAGAAGGAACAGAGGGAGGGACTTCCAAGGCTATTTCATGCGAAGAAGGCTGAGAGTGTGTGAGGGGAGGCATGATAATGGGAGTTGAGTCAGCACAAGGAGCACAGTGAGTAGGGGTCTGATTACAAACTGGAGTCCCACCTGCAGGAGAGGAATTTTCACTACAAGGAGAATTGTCACAAGTTTCAGTAAAAGTGACATAGTCAGTACCAACCGAGGAAGGAATAACAGAGGTAGCATAAGGAAATTGATCTTCAAAGAATTGAACATGGCGAGACACATAAACTCGGTTGTTTTTCTTATCTAAACAACGAAAACCCTTATGAAGTGAGCTATAGCCAATAAATACACAAGGAATAGAACGAGGTGATAATTTATGAGGCATATAATCACGTAAAAAGGGAAAACAAAGACAACCAAAGGTACGAAGTGAAGAGTAGGAAGGGATTTTACCATATAGAATTTCATGAGGAGTTTTGCCATCAAGAACTGGTGACGGGAGTCGGTTGATGAGATAGCATGCTGTGGAAAAAGATTCAACCCATAGATGAAGGGGAACATGTGAATGAAACATCATAGTGAGACCAGTTTCTGTGATGTGACGATGTTTTCTCTCCGCAATACCATTTTGATTAGGGGTATAAGGACAAGCTATGCGTTGAACAATGCCATGTTTACGAAGAAAAGAAGTAAAACAATGATTGGTGAATGCGGTTCCTCCATCCCATTGAAAGGATTTGATTTGACAATCAAATTGATTAATGACATATTGGTGAAATTGAACAAAGATATCAAAAAAATCAGATTTAAGCTTTAAAGGAAAGAACCAATTAAAGCGTGAGAAATCATCTATCAAAACACAATAATATCTATAACCGGATGGAGAAGGAATTGGTGAGGGTCCCCATAAATCACAGTAAATCCGTTCAAATAAAAAAGAGCAACGTTGATTCAAATTTGGAAAAGGCAATCGATGACTTTTTCCTAATTGACAACCAAAACACGGTTTTGAATCAAAAGTGTTCTTATCAGAAAATGTGATTACACCATGCTTATTCAAAGAGGAAATAATGTGAGAAGAAGGATGTCCTAATCGTGCATGCCAAATGACAGAAGATGCACGAGAATTACATAAAGAAAGACTGGTAAAAAGACTTGCATGGCCACGATCAAGAATATAGAGTCCATTTTCACAGCGCCCGACTCCCATCACTGCCCTTGTTGCCAAATCCTGTATGATAAAACCCGAAGAAGAGAAAATCACTAAACAATTATTCTCACGAAGTTAACTTACTGATGGATAAGAGATTTTTTAGTGATATGAGGAACAATTAAAACATCGACATTTTTAAAATACGAGAAGCAACAAGAGAGGAGATAGAACCAATACGAGAAATAGACAAGGATTGACCGTTACCCACAACAACCCTTTGATTACCAGTATAAGGGACAGATTTATCAAGTGCAGTAACATCATTGGTCATGTGAGAAGTAGCCCCCGTGTCTGTGTACCACTCGTTATCTTGATTATCATCAAGAGTGGTGGCAGCAAAAGCTTCAATTAAGCCTTCGGCCTTAGCTTTCTTCAACAGCTTTACCAAGTTTATGGCATTTCTTGGCGAGTATGACGCTCTTTGCCACACCATTGACAGTGGGTCGAGAAAGATTTAGCGATTGGCCCGATGCTCGGGAAAGGAGAAGTTGATTTGAAGCGATTAGAAGAGGAACGTTGAGCAACCATAGCTGTCCCGAGAAGAAGAGTCCCCCCAAAAGTGACCGAGAAAAAAAGCTCATGATTGAGAGCTCTCGGGACCAGATTGGCAAAAGAGGGCAAAGTGGCGACTGAGACAACATAGAGGTCGAAAAGATTTTAAAATCATGACCAAGGCCACGCTAGAAACCAATGCACTTTATCTCAGTATCATCAACTGGTTTGCCAATAGCACTAAGTTGATCACATAATGATCGAAAGGAGCGTGCATATTCAAGCAACACCACGAGAGCCACGCCGCATCGCTTGAAGTTCATCTTTCAATTGAAGTTCTCTCGGTTTTTGAACCGTGAGAAAATGAAACTTCAAGAGCCAACCAAGCATCACGGGCTGTAGTGCAATTAATAACTTCAGCCATACATTCCTCGATGAGTGAGGCATACAAAAGGCCGAGTAAAAATACGATCCTCGTGTGTGCCATTTCTTGTAGGCGTGGTTAGGAGCAAGAGCATTTTCAGCTTGGATTTGGGCAAACGAGAGTGCAGACAAAGACCCATCCAAATATCCCATAAGATCCTGACTTTCAAGAAGAGGAACAAATTGGCGACGCCATAAGAGATAATTTGTGGGGTTGAGTTTGATGGTTACCATATGTACCAATGTGTTGAGCGGAAGCAGAGAAGAGCTGTTTTCAGCCATGAAGAAAAAAATTAACCTAACAGCTCTGATACCATGTAAAGTAAATGCCTCAAGCACAAATGCTTTGAGGAGATCTTTATTTATAGACTAAAGAGAAGATACATAGCAGCTGTACAAATATAGAAACAGATATGTAACGGAAAGTCTATAATACAAATATAGCAACAAATATGTAATGAAAGCTAATTGCTACAATTAGGGAGAATCATTGATATCTTGGTCATGATCAGAGGAATCTGAGTTTCCTCTAATAGAAAGCTTAGGAGTATGGACGAAACCTTTGATGATCTAATCGAAATCGCAAGTTGTTTGCCGGTATGGATTTGATGGTTTTTTCATTCATAAAAGTGGGATTGCGAAGAATATTTCCGTGCATCAGCAGATATGAACTATTCCTACATATATTTGATGCATCGACACAGAATTTGATTATCTCTTACAAAACAAAATCAGCATATAATTGAATTTGATTATTGCGAGAAAGAATATTTAAGAAAAAACAGTTCTCTTCTCCGTCGTAGATGATGTTTGAAAGCGTAGTTACAATTATTTTTTAAAATACTTTTACTTATAAATATATTCAAGTAAAAATTATTTTTAATATCAGTACATCAAAATAATTTAAAAATGTTAATTCTCTTTTCATTTAGAGCAAAAAAAACAAAACAATTTAAATTTTTAAAAACTCACTGTTTGAGTGCTTCCCAAATACGCTTTTAGTGCCATTTGCAATTTCCTGCAAATTGGCACCCGAACAATCCCTTTGCTGTATGGTTCCTTTCGTAGATAAATTTTGGCACGTGCATGGAATGTTTTTATCTCCTCTGAATTATATAAAAATATAAATTAAGAGGGAGAATATAGAGTTCTTTCTCCATGAAGCATGGAAATTCTACCGTTGAAAGAACAATCACTGTTATTCATCTCTATCTTGATTAGTTTTCAGTGGGCATAATTTGAGGTCTTTGTCTTAAGTATACACCAAGGGATGATACTAGCTGGGCACAATTTTAATATTAGCATGAGAAAAAAAGAAAGAATAAATCCTTTTTTATTATTTTTTTTAACATTTTAATTATCTAGAATGAATATATATATATATATATATATATATATATATATATATATATATATATATATATATATATGGTTGAAATTATTTTTACAAATATTTTTTATTCACAAATATATTTTTTAAAAAAATATTTTTGACATCTACATGAAAATGATCTAAAAATACTAAAATATATAATTTAATGTAAAAAATAAAAATAATTTTTTTTTCAGTTTTTTCAAAATCATTTTGAAATGTAATAATAATTTTTTTTATTTTTTTTGTTTTAAATTATTTTTTTAAGTTTTTTCATATTTTTTATATGATAAAATCAAAAATATTTTTTTAAAAATAAATTAATAATTTAATGTATTTCTAAACTAAAATATTTTAAATAGTATCTTTGTTATTTTTTACGAGATAAATTGGTGAGTTGTGCACTCTGTTCTCCCCTGAAGACAATAATCAAACAATGAATATTCATTGCTTTACTGCTATAAAAACTTAGGACATAATTGACCTCCTTTATCCTTTAGAAGATACGAGTGAACTTGCCCGCGCGCTGCACTAGGCTTTTTTATGTAGAAAACTGATTGATTTTATATGTGTTGTAATTGATTATTTTAATATTTAAGTACTAAAATTGTGATTGAAAATATCTGCTAGAAATAGGGTTTTCCCCCGCTTAAAAGTGACTGAATGGTGTTACTGTCAAAACTCTTTTGATAATTATTTAATCGGTAGATTATACAATTAAAATTGAAAAAAACTCTGTTAAAATGATTGATGTGCCTAGTGTAACATACAGATTGATTGTTGTGTATGTTTTATTTGTTTCATTAATAATTTTATTAGCAAATAGTTAAATTATAATCGTTGAATTTTAGCACAGATAGTAATTTGTTTAACGCAACAAACAATGTGATTGGTAGTTTTGTTTTAACTACTTTGGTAATAATTTACTTGGTAGATAGTAAAATCACAATTGATAAAATTGACCAAAGATATATTATTTGTTGCGTGTAACATATTAATGGTTTGTTGGTAATGTTTGAACTACTTGATGAATAATTTATTTAACAGATAGCAAAAATGCAACTGTTAAAATTTATATAAAAAAAATCATATTTTTTCTGTATATTAAAAGTATTCTAGAGATATGAGATTAAATTAATGTGAGATTTCTAAAGAAAAGTCAGTTTATTTTTTTATATACATTTCAAACGTTAACATCAAAACAATATCATAATATATCATAATTATTATTATTCTAAATGTCCTATCTATAGTAAAATAAATACATATAAAAACCACATAATTTTCAATTTTTGAAGTAGATTTTTCAACTCATATGGATAGCATTTTTTTTAAAAAAAATAGGACCATTAACAATTTTGTTATATATTCAAAAATTTAGTGCTGCGAGTGGCGAAACATCGCGCAATTTTTATTTTATTATTGTAGATAGTTTGACAAATTTTCTCAACTTGTCTTGTCAACGTGTGGTTTCAAAGTTTTTTTCACGTCATATGAGAACTGAAATATCATAAATTTAAAAAAGACGCATAAGTTATTTTTCAAAAAAATAACATTGATCAAAGAATTTATATTACAATTCTTATAGCTGTCATTATAAATATTATATACATAATTAATATTTTAATCATTATTGGTCATACTATCAATGACACCATAACTATTGTTTAGATTTTTTTTTTTAGTTTATATGTATATATTAGGACGTTAATATTAAACAAATATAAAAATATATACTTAGCCTCATATATTTACAAGAAAAACAGTTCACAAAAAATCATTATTATTATTTTAAATGTCTCACCTATAATAATTAGGAATCTTGACAATGAAAAATATTAGCAAAAAAACAATTACCAAAACAAATGAAAAAAAAATTGATTACATTTTAAAATAATAATATGTAAGGGGGCTTTAGTGAACATTGAAATTAAATAATTTAAAACAAAATTGGAAATTAAAATAATTGGGACCCAAATGAAACTGAAATCCATAATTATTTTGCATAGAAGGATAAAATTGAAAGAAATCAAACTTTGATACCGAAAATATTAAGGATTTATAATAAATTTGCATGGAATGATGAAATTGAAATCAATCAAAACTTTGATACCACATATATTAAGGATTCCAGACCAATCCGCAAAATTAAAAGAATGAGGACCTAATTGAAACTACAATATAGAATCAATTTAAATTGAAGGACGAAATTGAAACAAATCAAAACCTATATAATAGGAATAAGGGCCAGAAAAACAAATTCGAATGTTCAGAGAATGAAATGAAATTTGACAAAAAACAGTTGCGCTGACATCATTTTGTACAGGCAGGAGGGAGAAAGGGGGGGGGGGAATTCAAACAACCATTGAAACGTCTCCAGACATCACATAGTCACACGCGCCACACTAGGTGGAAGAGAAATGCCTGAAAATCATTCTAGATGTCGGTTGAGTATTTTTGGACGTCAGAGTAAGCCGTACGCGCCGTCCGAAACACGCGTAAGCGCGGAAAAGGACGGCGCGTTCGGCGACGCACCAATAGTAAATCGGCAAAAAAAAGAATAAAAAATTGGTTAATTACCGGATCACCCCTCCCTCCAAGGCATGATTTTTTTCCTTTTCGAGGGACAAAATGGTTATTGCACCGTTCAATAAAATATTAAAAAAAAACCGGCCAGACGAACCGCATTGGACCGGATCGAAAATGTGCAATTACCATGGAGCCCCTCAACCTAGACGCTGATTTTTGTCCTATTAGAGGGAAACATTTGTGATTACATTGTTCATCAATGAAAAAAAAAGAGCTCACGTAGGCGCGAAGCAACAGAGCAAATGTCCAGTCTACAGTACACGACCGATCTACTTTAGGTTTCTTTGTAATAAACACTATACACTATTTTAAATCCCAAATAAAATTTTCAATACAACTTAAGGTATATAAATGAGATTAATTAAATGTTATTTAACTTAAATTATGTTTAATCAAAATTCATGAAATTACTTACTATTTTCTTATCAATGCATGGAAATATCATTTAGTTAATGTTGAGTGCCTAAATGAATATGAATATTTAGATTCATATAAAAGTCAAAGATATCACTTGCAAGATGTTTTGCATCAAATGCAACAAAAAAAAGGGAAGAACGAATCAATCGTTCACACTTGTTACTATGTAATAATATCACTTTACATGAGATCCTAATTGCAATGATACTAACTCTACATAAGAAGAATCACAAGAGATGCTCATCATTCAAGTTCTTAAATATTTGGGCAAATAGATATGATTTTCTCACAAGAGCAACCCTTATCCGGTATATTGAAGTAAAAGGCAATCCAATGTTCCAACTCACCACTAACTTGAAGATGTCAAATCATGTTTTCAATTCGTCAGGTATCCAACACATAAAATAAGTCCTATTTCAATTCAAGTGTATTGATCTTCGATGTTCATTTTACCCTACTCTATTATCAGGAAAATGGAGAGTAAGCTTGTTGCGTTTCTATGGAAATGAACCTCTTTTGCTTATACTGAATCTAAAATAGCTTGAAATGCAATCTATTTTCCATTAACAAAAGATGGACTTAGTATTAAATGAATAAAAACATAGAATAAGGTAGTAAATTTAAAGCACATTTCAAAATTGCTTTTTGGAAATCATTCCATATGGGTAACATGGGTGCATGAAATCCTTTTACATGGAAGGTCCTTTTGAAAGATTAGTATCCCTTCCAATCTCTATGAGTTTGAAGGAAAATTCTCCAAGTTAAAGAATGGTGTAGAGGCTTGTTCACTTATTGCATTGGTAATGGATCCTCAACCTCCTTCTAGTTTGACTATTAGTTGCCGGAAGGACAAAGGATAATGGACATTATTTCACTCAAAACCTTAACCTTTATAGATCTTACGTGGAATACAAAAGTATTATAGGTAATCACATGAGATCATTAGAAATTCATACGTGGTAACCTTCAACAAAGAGCTTTATAAATTTCTATAAACTTTTAACTAAGACTTCACATGAAAAAGCAATGCAGGTGGAAAGACCACTCCTCTAGGAAGTTCTCCATTACCTCAACATATGATTTGCTTAGAGAGTACAAACAAACAATCATCATGCACCACATCTTATGGTATAAAGGATATATCTCATGTCAATCCTTCATATGTTGGCTTGTTACACAAGATTGTCTTCAAATAATAGACAAACTCTATATAACTAGAATAATTCATAATGCAACATGTATCCTATATGGGTTGTATAACGAGTCTCATAACCATTTAATTTTCCATTGCATTTACACTAAAAAGGTATAAGAAACAATCAATATCACAGCTCACATGTATTGGCCTAGATTACCCTGACAATAACTTTTTCAATAGGCAGCAACAAGACTTTATAAGGGCAAGACAATAGCTCACACCATTTTCTAATTATTGCTATCATCATTGATAGTCTATTACATTTGATAGGAGAGAAATAATTGTATCTTCAACAAATAATTCCAATCTAGTGAAGTAGCAAGTGAGGACATCATCCAAATCACGCATACTCATATCATCAACATGACTTACAAAAATCCTATTCCTACCTTTATCAAGTTCATATGGAATCTATAAGGGTAGTAAGATACAACAAAATATACCATGTCAATTTCTTTTTTCTTTGGTTATTATTGCTTGTAATTTGTATAGTTGACATTTTGAATATGTCAGATTAATTCCTTATTCATCATTTTGTCCAATTTATAGGTTTCTAGAAGGTTTCTTATTTCCTTCGGTTTACTATCTTGTAATTTGTTGCTTCTTTTTTCTCGAGAGTTTTATCTCTCGAATCTTGTATATTTTCTCCTTAAATATAATTAATCTTCTCAAGTTTACCATCTCCCATATCCATTTATGGGTGCCCGTTTATAAGCCATAGATGAGTTCCCTACCCCTTTCCCTTTCATCAAGGAAACTCTTGGTAGCAATGACATAATATTTAGAAATTATCAAAGGTGTAGTTTAGATGAATATTTTATAGTTCTTAATTGGCATCATCTTAGAACAAGTCACAGTTC
>JAPFFJ010000063.1:0-17906 GCA_029204005.1 Salix udensis | reverse complement strand
TATTTATTCAATTAGATATATATAAGTATATATCACTGAACATAGAAGTTGTTACTACCTTTCAATTCACAACCTTTGATCCACTATCTAATATGCCATGGTGATGAGCCTTGTATGGCTTACTCTGGAGTCTCCTGTTCTCATCCTCGTCTTCGTCCCTCTGTAGAGCTTATACGGAACTATGATGTTTTTCCGCCTCCCGATAAAGCTCACACCACTCCACTTGATCATCAAGGCAAGATTACTGGACGCCAACATTTTTTATTTTTTCACCTAACCCTTCATTTGCTACTAATACACTGCTAACCCCTTTCCTTCTCAATACTTAACACTCAAGACTAACCTTTTCATGCATAAAATTGCTTCTCAGAGTTTGATCCTTTCTCCATACCCACTAAAGGATAACTTTGGATCTTGTTTCTTTTTAAGAGAATAATATCTATAGATTGATGAGCTAGATTTTAAAGATCGATCCACTTCCCTTGATAGTTCTAGAGGGGGCAGGTCGGAACACTCGATAATATCTAACAAATCCTTATACGCCGGCTGGATGTCTTTCTTTCTCTATGAACAGATATGAAGCGGAATTCATTAAAAGTGGGCTGTCGGCTGATTTAGCTTGTAAATTGGGAACAAAACCTTGCACGAGCCAAGCACCCAAAGAGGTATTTCTTCCGCGTAGTTCGAGGTGTTATTTCCTGCTAAAAGGTGCAAGAAACAATGTTAAGTATCATGGATCGTCATGGATAGCTGGAATAGGAAAAGATGTAACAATGAAGTGTAAGTCAAAGAGCTTTAATGTAACCCTTTGATTTTTAGACTGAGGTGTAGCTAAATTTTCTTCTTTCTAAGCCAAGGATCGTGATAGTCAATGGTCTCCTGTTGAATTACAAGAGCGCCTTCACATATTCTCGAAACCAACATTTGGAAAATATTCCAAGAATGTTTATGTAGAAGGAAATGGACTTGATCAAAGAACGATTTCATCGTAAAGTTCTTGTTGTTTTTGACGATGTGGACAAAAGAGAACAAATCTGAGCATTGATGGGGAGAGATGTTGGTTTGGTGGTGGAAGTAAATAATCATTGTAACTGGTTGAACAAAAGCATCTCAGGCTAATGGCGAGGTTGATGGGATGCGTATCGGCGTTGAACTGGGATCAGATCGCCCCTTCAACTTTCGCCTTGCATGCTTTTAGGGAAACCCGGCCCACAGAAAGAATTACAGAGGAGCTTTGAGTGCTGTAAGTGGACCACCGCAGCGACTTCCTTGGCTCTTAAAATTTCCGGGTTCTCACTTTGTCCATAAGAGACAAAGCTCGATGGAAAATTTGATATTGCCCATTGGGCAAAATATTCCAGATGATGATATTCAAACAAAGCTTAAAGTAAGTTTTGGATGCACTTGGATGTTGATTCAAGCCGAGATATTCCTTTGATATCGCGCAGTGTTTTTTTGTTGGTAAAGACAAGCACTATGTAGCAGTATATAGTAGGTGCACGTTACGATTACTGCTAACTCGCAGGTAGCTTTCAGCATCTCCTCATTGGAAGGTCTCTCATACCAAATTTGACACCGAGAATCGTAGATAGGTTATGGATACATGATATAGTACGAAAAGATGGGAAGGGAGATTATCTGGCACAAAGCGTCGCTGCAGAACTATCCTCGGAAATTGCAGCGCACTGAAGCTTCCAAAAGATGCATTCACCGGCTCTCTCCAAGGAAATGGTAAGAACTCATTACAATGTATATTGATTGCTGTACTTTACACTCCAATATATTTGTCTTTAATTTCGTGTCAAATCTTAAATTGGTATCAACATTCTCATGTTTATTATTGTAATGATATTTTAATGTCTCTGGCTCTTTTAAGGGAAACGAGAGCCGTGGAAGGTTCCGGCACTAGATGTACAGGATCGCTCAACACAAAATCGCTTACAAAATGGAGATGATCATACCACTTCCTGTAATCGCAGAGCACATCTAATGGGAGCTGCGCCTTCTCCCCTAGAGTTGATATGGCTTTGCTGGCTTGAATGCCCTTTGAAATCTTGCCATCCGATTTTCACTCTAAGCGAGCTTGTTATACGGACATGCAAAAAGTGAATTCAAAAACTTTGGTATGCATCTGCTGCAAATATATGCAATAAAGCAATTCTTCGATATATTTCAATTAGATTTAATGTAGAGTTACATTTTTTGCTGAACTATTTTTTATTTTATTTTCTAATTGCTTGATGTATTCTTAGCAAGCTGAAAACCCCTCAATCTCATCTATTCAAAGTGCCTTTGTTAAAACAATCAATCCCCTCTTAGGACCGTAGTTCGAGAAACTGATACTTGCAGAAGCACGCAGTTTGGTTATATGGTACATCGAATCTATTGGAAAATTTGTGTTGAGCCTTGTTCATGAATTTGGAGGTTGCAAACACTAAAGACTTTTCCGTAAAGTTTGGGGTGGCTCTTAGACCCCTAATGTAGTTGGTCGCAAAGGGCATCGCGATTAAGCAACCCCTACATCCGCCTAGATATTTGAAGAAGCTTACCAGTTATCATTTGGTGGATACAAAAATGTTTTCTACGCTTTCACCCGATCCAGCCATCTAAATCCTGGTTTTCAAGATTTTCATCGTGGCTTTCAGCTCGAAAACAGCTGCTTCTAGCTCATAGCTATGCTACCAGCCTTCTTTTCACTAGTTTTAGCTCATTGAAAGAACTAGATCTAAGTTATGCCGGCCTTGGTTCCTGACGCTATAAGCTCATCATTGATTTTAGGGAGTTTGTCCTTTCTTTTTGAAAATTCGATTTGTCTCGAACGGATTCTTCAATCGCCTCTCCGCATTAGCCCCGCCTTTCTAAGCTTCAAATGCTTAGGTCAGAGATGCAGAATCTCCTATCAATTCCTAGCTTCCATCAAGTGTAGAATTCTTGTCTATCAATGATCGCACTCCATTGTGAAAGAAAGTGCAAAATTCACTAAACAAGTGAACAGTACAATATTATGGAGCACAAAATTTAATAGAGACTGCAAGTAGCTGATTTTATGGGCAATATCATTTTGTACTTAGAAGATCGCAACAATTTATTCCAAAACTATAAGACTTGTGCCTTATTCAAAGCTGTTCATCTTTCTCTGCTTCTTAAATTGAACAAAAACATTTAGCATGTAGCTATATGGTAATTTTTTGAACTCAAATTTTAATTACTTTCTTGAAACCATTAGGGATTTCCGTAAATGTAAAGAGTATGACATTTGTCGTCAAAGTAGATACTGTATCGGTTCACCATCGCGGAGAAGATCTCCGCATTATCATTTCCAAGTAAAGACTTATTCAATATGTCATAAAACTGAAGTTGTTTTATCTGCCATAAATAGCACATCTAAGAGAAAGACAAAAATGTAGACAGAGGGAAGGGAAGATAGAAAACATCAGCCCGATATCAGACTTCTTTCTTTCCCTTTCTTTTCTCTCCTTTTTCTCTTTTCTCTCTCGATCGACGACAACGATCTCTCTCTCTCGAAAAAAACGAGAAGAACCGCCCTCTCTCTCCTCTCGGTGCAGCAATTCAAGTCATCGACTCCACGCCACCTTGTACCACTACTCAGTCACCATCATCTCGCCTCCCTCCGGGATCACAGCCACCTCCTCGGCGAGTAGAGACCAGCAACGAGCGTCACCACGGCAGGCCCGTCACCTTCAATGCAAGTTCGGCCCACCACAGGCCACCATTTCCAACGCCACCACGACCGGAGGAACCACCATGACCCTCCGATACCCAATCGGTATTAACAAATACGCCTTTAGTCGCACTCCAAAAATCACCATACTGCTGTTCATCTTCTTCCTCTGAAGCGAGCGCGGGAGTGAATTACAGTCACTCCCCGGGTTGGATGGCGGGCCTTGCGCCGGCGACCCTTTAAAACATTGGGCTTTTCGGCCGGACTAGAGCCCGGTAGGGAGGCTTCATAGGTGCAAGCCCGGTCACGCAATAAGTGGGTCGAAAGCCCCTTTCAAAGTACATGGGCCTGAAACCTGGCTGACGCGAAATTCAGGCCACCACGGGCCACCATTTCAGACGCCACCACGACCGGAGAGAACCACCACGACCTCCTCTACCCAACGGTAATAACGGAGTGCGCATTTCTCGTCGCACTCCAAAAATCGTCATGCTCTTGTTCATCTTCTTCCTCTCGAAAGCGAAGTGCGGGAGTGAATTAAGTCACTCCGCAAGGCCGGCTGACCCTTAAAAACGTTGGGCTTTCGAGCTGCTCGAGCCCAGTCGGGAGGCTTCATGGGGTCTGAAGCCCGGTGGCAATAAGTGGGTTGAAAGCCCCACTTTCAAATACATGGGCTCGAAACATGGCCCGAGAATGATTGGGCCGAAGTCTAGTAGGCCCAACCCAATCGATTGATGGGCTGTCAGCCCATCCCTGCGAGTGGGCTAATAGCCCAGCCCTAGGCAATGGGGCTGGGCAACAGCCCACCCCAAATAAAATAATAATAATAAATATAAAAAAAAAATATAAATATAAAAAAATACAAAAATTTGCAAAAAAAAATATTTTTATAAAAAAGACAAAAAAAGTGTTGTTTTCTTGCATACGGCCAGTACACTAGCATATTTTAAAAATTGTTTTTCTTTTGAAAAAATATATATATCTTGGGTTTTGAAGAGAAAATGTGCTTTAGCATTGATTTCACAAAGAAAAAAAATCATTTCTTGCATTTTTGGATTTTACAACATGTTTGTAAAACCCAAAGGGTGTTGGCCAATATTTCAAAAAATATAAAAATCTTATTTTTGGGAATGTATTATTCACTATCCGTATTTGGATAAATAAATTCTAAGGGGTTAATATCCAAAATATTCAGCGGGAATGATATGCTATTGTTCATTGTCGGTATTTGGATAAATAAATCCTAAGGGGTTAATATCTCAAAATATTCGGCGAGAATGATATGCTATTATTCACCGTTGGTATTTGGATAAATAAATTCTAAGGGGGTTAATATCCAAAATATTCAGTGGGAATGATATGTTATTATTCATTGTCGGTGTTTGGATAAATAAATCCTAAGGGTTAATATCCAAAATATTCGAGCGGAGTAATATCCCATTCATCATTTAACCAACATATTCTTTGAAAGATCAAAATCATAACAAATCATAACCAAACAAAAACACCAAGCAACTTACCTTAGGTAGGGGCGTACTAGGGGTGCTAAAACCTTCCCTTTACGCAACCCAGGTCCCTTACCCGAGAATCTACTGAAAGACCGGGTTTAGGTTTCCTAGTAACCATAATACTAGGTGGCGACTCCCTTTTTCACAAAAAATAAAGATGATACCCCACGACATTAAATTCCCCCGCTCACGGGGAGGGTTGTCACGACGCCGCTCTCGCGATGGGGTGCGACACTTATCATTTAACTTTCGAGTTCAACGTAAGCGGAAATATCAAAGTAAACTTTATAACATAATTCAATTGTCTTTATACAAGAGTTGATTACATACTGTTATAATTGTGGAGCACTAACTAGACATATGAACAAAAGTGTTAATTACAATCAAAATAGAAGGTTCCGAGAGTACGAAAAAAATGACCTGCTAGCAAGCTACGAGCCTGAAAATAATAAATAATGAGGGGATGAGTTCAACAACTCAGTGAGTAGATAACATATAATATACACATACGAGATAATACAACAAAGAGAAGTATATTATCGAATCGACTCGAAGTTCTTACAAGTTTCTCAAATAGGTCATAACAAGAATTTAATAGGTAAAGCTCGTCAGAAAATCAAAATGCAATGAGCATGAGGCTCCGTACTGTGGGATGATCAGTCCACACAGGTTGGTGAACTCCCCCGACCAACTAGGGTTTCAGATACGATGTGCACAAAGGCTAACATTACCCTGTTAGCATGGGTATTCTGACTGGCATACCGTAGGTATGTATTATAATCAAACAGACATATTCATATCTCAAGGCTCAACTCATGGTATTAATCAAATGAGGAGCTATCAATTCACAAACAGATATAGGCTCATATCAAGAATGTATATTCAACAATTGATTATGCTTTATCGTATCAAGAATAGTAATCAAGGTATATATTATCAAAAAGCATAATCCAATTCATACTAGCAAATTCAAATATTTATACTATTTCTCATGCATATTAAATATTATCCACTCACCTAACTCAAAAAGCAAACAAGGTTCAAAAAACAGAATGTTGACGAAATCTTACCGATGTCCCGCAGTCGAATATCGAGATTATCCGAATATATAAAAGAAGATATACTCAAAAAATGACTCAAAAGAAGTAAAATACCTTTAATAACATATCTAAGAGTTCAACTCATAATCCTATGTGTTTTTGAATCAAACTATCCATTTTTCATAAAAACCTAAAACAAAGGTTTCTTCCGAAAATCTAATTCCAAATACATAACTCATAAAATTGATAATAATTCATCAAATAAGCTTTAATTATCCATCAATCCAATCTGAAATACTATTACTTCACCTAGGGACCATTCTGAATTTTTTTTATATTTTTAGGGTCAAATTGTAATTTTTATCAAAATGAGTGACTAATTGAACTCCTCAAAAGACTCATCTTTGTTTTATTTCAAATTTATTCATTTTCTTTTTAAATTACCAAAAATTTCCTTAGATTTTTTTTCTTTCCCCCCCCTCTTCTCCTTCATATTCTTTCCCTTTTTCTCTCCCTCTGTATTCATCTCTTCTCTCTTCCTGCATCCCTCATCTCTTCTCACAGTGCTGAATCTGTGGTGTTTTTTTTTGTGGCATTTTGGACTGATAAATGAGCGACAAATATTTGCAAAGACTACTTCAGTGAGGACAATGGAACTGTATATTTATTTATCACCATTAATTTAGTACTAGTTGTCATGACTGGAGTGCTTGCTTCGAATCGTAATTGAAACCGTTCTCTTCCATGTATACGAATGAATGCATAGGTAAACCTGGTCCACCATCATTATGAACCGAGTTAATAAAAAATTTATACAATTATTTTTTGATGGACGCCCTATTAATTATTTTATCTTACAACTAAAATTGTGTATTTGGAGAATCAAAGAGAGAATCACAGTTTCTGCTAGCCATGATGAAAGCCTACTAAAAAATGAACAGAACATGGATTTTAAACTATGATTTATTCTCAATATGGAGAAGCCTCTATTCTGGGTGTGCAGCTGGCGCACTGGTGAAAGAAAACAATTACATTATCTCAAACAACAGCTCTGCTGACAATTTTTCCCTGGTTGAGATCCTGGAATGCTTTGCCAGCCTCCTCAAAACCATATTTTCTCGTAACAGCATCAGCGAGATTGAATATACCTGATTCTGCAAGTTTGACCAACTTCGGAAGATCCTGCCTTGCCCTTCCTCCATAGGAGCCAATTACTTGAACCTGTTCCAGGAGTTAAAAAGGAGTCAAAAGATTTTCAAATATTCCAGAAAATAGTATGGATGTGCGAAGGATGCCATTAACTCAAGGGAACGACAATGAGAATAGTTTTTTTCATAATTTCACACGTTTCTATGTAACAGGGATCAACTAAATACGTTATATTTTACTTGTGAATAAAATCATAGATACATGGACAAGATCGGTTGATGTTATAGCATAGATACATTGACAGAGATGAGCTGGTTTTAGTGAAAAAGTTCTCCAAGACATTGACCAAAAATGCACAAGTAGACTTATGACCCCTATAGCACCAGCCTGTGCAAGTCCTGTGAAAATGTCTGTGATTTGCCCAAGGCTTCCACAGCAATGTCCACTCCTCTTCCTCCAGTTATTTCCTGGCAAACATACACACTACATAATTTAACTTCAAAATATAGAAGAAAAGCATAAGAATGTTTCTTAATCTATTTAGACAGAATTCTCCATAAATATTTGAATGCCACAATTTGGTATGACAAAAAAAGCAAACCAAAACTGAGAACTGAGATTATGGCCGACCCTCAGTATCATAAGCAAATCGAAGAACTAAACAGTCAATGAGGGGTTATGAAGAAAGCATTAAATGCTAAACTTTCATATCTTTTACTCACCAGATACAGACAAAAAGCTTTGGTAGTGGCACTTTCATCATAAGTAGGGAACTTCTGCATCTCATTTAACAAAAAACTAAAGGACAAAGAACGCACCTTTATCCTTTCAATAGGATCTTCTATCTTTAAATTTATAGTGGCAGTGGCACCAAATGTTTTAGCTTTCTCTAGTTTTTCATCCTGAACATCCACAGCAATAATATCAGAGGCACCAAATGCCCTTGCTATCTGCAAACAACTGGAGCATCTTGTCTTAGTCATGGTTATGCAAGAGTTCATTGAAATAGAGTAACAAACACCATGACTGACTATGACTTTAATTTTGATAAAATAAATATTTCAGAAAAACATCAACAACCTGAATTTCTGCTAATGTTTTATTATTATGATTATTGTCATGGTGTTGTCATGTTTCTCATTTTCATGGGTTCACTAGTTAGATAAGCAAAGTCACATTAAACCCCCATATATCTGTTTTTGTCGTAAAATTGGGGACACCTTCCACTGTTTACATATTCATGAAGGTTAAAACCTAGAAGTCTAGAATTACGTGTGTGGCTAAAAGCACTGTTCAGGAAAGTCCAACGCAACCCTTCTCTGGACTCAAAAATACAAAACAAATAAGAAAAGGAAAGGAAATAGAAACTATGATGCATGAGAAGTCTAGAATTAGTGTTTTTGCTTGACGATCAAATAATTTCCCCTGTTTCTAACAATCAGAATGAAATTAGCTAAGCTGCTTGTTAGACTGACATCAAATGACCTTGGAAGTTGTTCAAATGAGAGGACATACCAGCAATGCGCCAAATGCAAGTGAAGCATGAAATCCAAATGAAAGCAGAATCGAAATTAAAAATACCAAAATTTATTTAGACTGGAAATGAAGAAGCGCTGCTTGGTATGGAGATAAAAGAAAGCATACCAAACAATTGAACACTAGAATTACACTGTCTACCACTTCATTGCAGACAAATACACAGCAATAAGAAATGGGGTGCCCATCACCCCATCCAGGCTCATTGATCTGGCAGTATAGTAGAATAGTACAAGTGGATGTGCTCAAACTAACATCAAGAGTAAATGTATTGAAATTAGTATAATGAATAATTATTCACATCAGAATACTATGAATCTAAAAATAATACGAATATAAAAATAATATGAATCTAGAGTAAATATTAAAAAATCTAATATTAATTAAGTACTTAGAAGATTGTAAAAGATATTTTATAATATTTATATGTATATTATATGAATTTAATAATAAAAAGTGTGAGAGTACTAACCTCTCCTCTGTTTTGGTATTGTTTTTTCTAGCAAATTTGGTATCAGAGCTTGAGAGATAACATGAATATAGAAAATTGAAAAGGAATGCAGAACGAGAAATTAAAAATCATAAAGCCAGATTAGTATAATGAATAATCATTCAAATCAGAATACTATGAATCTAAAAATAATATGAATATAGAGATACTATGAATCTAGAGTAAGTACTGAAAAGTCTAATATTAATTAAATACTTTGAAGATTATAAAAGATATTTTTTTAATGTCTATATATATTATATGAATTTGATAATGAAAGGTAGAAGAGTATTATTATATAGAGTATTGTATTCCACCAAAATTGTGTGAGCAGTAACCCGTTCTCTGTTCTAGTATTGTTTTTTTTCCAACAGTTATGACTTATGATCCACAATTACCACTTCTCAATAATACTGCCTAGACAGTTACTGCAAGAAAGTAGATCTCTTTACATATTGAAGATATCTTTCATTCTTCATGAAGTCACTCAGTGGAGAATCGTGGGATGCTTCTATAATTTCCTGAAAAGTTTTCCACCATTTCATAAAACTGCTTTCTTTCAAGAAAATTTCTGGAGATACGGCATCGTTATTGATTTGGTTCAGTGCATATTGCTCAAACATATCCAGATTCTCTTTTTGCCAATCGTTTCTCCACAGCATGAGATGAGAGCATCCTCCACTTTTTCCCAGAAACAAGAATCCTCTGTGAGAATACCAGCCACATTTTGTTTCTTCTTGTTATTTGGTGAGCTTTTGAGTTTCTCTGCATCCTCCTCCTGCCATTTCTCCAGCAAAATGTAATGTCTAGACCTTCCATGAGTTTGATAGTCTCTTTTATCACTATCTCTATAGTATTCAGCAATATCAAGTGGTTCAACCATTCTTCTGTAGTTTCTTCCAGAATAAAAACGAGTCCCCCGGATGAATGCGCCTTCTTTCTGAGGCTTTCTGTCCACGCCCTCCACAAAACTTTTTCCAGTATTTACTGAGAAACTTCTTGAGCCTAGTAACTTCCCTGTCGCTGCTGCCGAGTTGGTTCTTGTAATAATCATAGTAGCCTATCCCCTTAGTCTTGCAAATCTTATTATACCATTCAAGGTGGGCCATTTTTATCTTTATCTGGTTTAATTTTTTTCTCGGGTCCATAGTCTGCACTCGTTCTGCCATCAGGATCTTTTCTCTTTCTTCTAGCTTGGAGATAAGATTATTGTTGTCCACCTTTCGCTGTTGTTGATGAATTTAAAGTGGATTAGACATTATGGACTGAAAGAACATAACAAAAACACATGAATCTTAACGTTATGACTTGCGAAAAACACATGAAGTAATTACCTGGGTGGTCATTTCAACTCCAATTGTCTGCAGTTGTAAGATTATTCCTGCCTTAAGTGGATGCATGTGAGATGGATCACGCTGAGAATTCCCCCTGATGATAACTTTAGATTTCAGATCATTCACCATCTCAACATAATAATCTATCTCCTGTGCTTCACAAGAATCTTGCCTCTGTGTGCTTTCCACTAACCTTGAAGCAACCACAAGGTCATCAACACAGGCACATCCCCTCTCAGAGCACAAGATAAATGTTCCAAAAGCCTTGTATTCCTTTATGGCAGATTGAGTAGTATCGTTGTGGAAAAATGGAACCTTTTGGAAACAGGTCCTTGTTGCCGACGACATGGAGAAAGCAAGAATTCCATGTTGAACATTCTAATATTGCTTGTCCAAAAGCCATAATAAGGTAAATAGAGAAGCAACTGATCCTCCAATTGAGTGTACAGTGACAATTAATGGAGTCCGCAGCAGTTCACCAGTCTTTAAATCATGGATCTAAAAGTACTGCTCATAATCAGGACCATGATACAGTGAAACAAGACAGGAACCTATTTTCGTAACATGATAATCTCCATGTTGGATTCTTCTCTTATTTTCGTCATTTAGCCTAGTCTCCTATGTAAGTTTTTTCATTTGATTTTCTATTTCTTGTAGAATCTTCAATTGATTGTTAGTTTGCAGATGTTCTGCTTTGGTTTTGGAAGGGAAGGGAGGATTTGCAGAGAGCTTTTGAGAAGGGATAGCTTTGCAGAGAAGATGAGTATTTTTCAGTGTCTATTGCAATTAACTTGTTTGATGAATTTCAAACTCATGCGTTACACATGTTTGTATTTGTAATAAACTTACAACTAGCTAGAAAAGTCAATTTAATCTTCTCTTCTTACAATGAGTTAGTTAAACTGAAAAGTGCATTACAGCAGTATCTATGCTTGTCAGCTCTGCTCCTTCTTTCTTCTTCTTCTCTTTATGTGTTGATATCCACGTAAGCAGCTTAATCATCAACATCCTAGTCATGCAGTCATAAACTTTAAGGACCAGAAGAAATTTGGCATGTGTGTTACTTCAATATGTATTTTTCCTAATAATTATGGGGTCTATGCGTAGTTTTAAGACTCAATGATGTAGATTTAAATAATGAAACATGGCCAGAATAAAGCAGAGTAGAACGTAAATGAGATCATGAATGCGATGATAACTGCCATATGGCCAGCAGAGGTTCAAAAAATCATGAAAAAACCACGAGTATGATATTTCTGAAGGGTGATTGCACCTCTATGAATTGAAAAAGACCTGTTTCTTTCAGTGCATGAGAAGTCAAAGATAGGCAGCTCGAGCTCCTTGAGAGTTTTTGATGAAACCAAATCTCCTCCCTGTCGAAGAAGTTCTTTCCTTGATAAAGTAGAAGTGGTGAAGGCTATGAGGGTATACTTCGATTTCTTATCGAGCTTGTATCTTAGGGAGATACTGCTAGAGCCTTTATAGCACCCAGCATGATAGCTCAAGCAAACCGTAGTTGCATGAGTAGTGATGCACTCTTCATTGTTCATGCATTACATGAACAATGCAAACAACAGAGAAAGAGGAAGGGGAAGTGGTGTCCACTGTCTTAGTAAGCCTCACACTTAATCGCTAAAACAGACAATACACGCAATCTCTCTATGTGTTGGAATCGCTCCAAGGAATAATTCAATTATAGAATCAAAATTGGTTCAAAAGTACCTTCTCCTTTCAAAAAGGCCCTATAAATACTAAGGCGCCTCCCGCTTCAACCGAAACGCGAATTCTAACTTAGAAAGCATAAGTAAGGAAAATTTAATAATGGTAATTATCTTGACAGAAATAATAATAATAATAAAAGAAAGAAGCCGATTGTGCTGCAATTGTAGTTTGATCACGCCACCGTGGGAATTTCCCGATTTGCATTGATTTCCCTCGTTCGCCTCACTTTCCTCGATTTGCATCAATTGCCGGCTCTCCCGAAGAACTTGACTCTGCAAGTACCGATTGGAGTATTCAAGAAGGAGTTGTGGATGCAAACGTGTGATCTCTCGAAGCTTGTAAACTGCATCGAATCGAAGGTGGTCGATTTTTCCATTGCACCAGAATTTATAATAACTCCCCTCGGCGAGTGGATACAAATTGGTGGTCCGTGATTGACGCAATTTCATCTCTTGGTGCCGTAGTTGCCGGGATTCGTGGTTCTCGTGTATCACCCGGAATTGGCCGTGTAGAAATGTTGTTTTCATTACCCTTGAACTCGTAAGATCTTCAATGTTGAAAATTGGGCTAATAGCAAAACTCGGGGCAAATCAATAACGTAAGCATTAACACCCAATTTCTTTGTGACCTTGAAGGGTCCTCGCTCTTCGCGCATGAAGTTTAGTAAAACTTCCTTGAGGAAAACGCTCAGACGTAGGCGCACCAACACCATGTCACCCGTATTGAATTGTCGATTTCGCGTGTGGAGTTTGCTGCGATCCGCATATGAGGTTGTCTCGCATAGTCGCGCTTTTTGCATTCATCGTGTACATCTTGCATATAGCTTGTAAAATCCATGGCCGCCTCGCTTGCTCTAGGGGGTGTGTAGTGGACTTACATCAAGCTGGGGCGTTGGGGCGAAACCCGTAAAACCACTTCAAAAGGGGTGCAACCCTGTTGACCGATTAACCGAGTTGTTGAAAGCAAATTCAGCGTGAGGGGAGTACTAGGTCCCAACCGGTCACATGATCGTAATCAAACAAATGTAATAGATTTCCTAAGCTTCGCTTGTGACTTCCGTCCCGGCCGTCCGCTTGGGGATGGAATGCGCTTGAAAACATCGCCTTCGTGCCCATTTTTGCCCACAATGTTTTCCCGTAAGTAGCTCACAAATTTCACATCCCCCTCGTCGACACAATTGTCATAGGAATACCATGCAGCCGAACGATTTCTTGTAGAAACAATGCCGCAACTTTAGAAGCATCGAACGCCTTTTTGGCAGGGTAAGAAGTGAGCCATTTTAGAAAAACGGTCAACCACAACCATTATTGAGTCGTGACGCCTCAAGGTTCTTGGTAACCCAAGAACAAAGTCCATGCTTAGGTGCCGCCATGGTCCTGTCTCGGAATTGGCAGCTGGGGTGTACAAACTCGCGGGTTGTTTTGTTCCTTTATTCAATTGGCAAATTCGCATCCGTCCACCACAAAGGTGAACATCCTTACGCATTCTAGGCCAATAAAACCGATCAGCAACTAGAGCGAAAGTTTTATCCCCGCCCAAAGTGGCCACCTAACCCTCCTCCATGAAGCTCTGTGATGAGAAATTCCTTAAGGGAGCCACGTGGGATGCATAGTTGTGATTTGTAAAATAAAAATCCCTCTCGCATCAAATACTCCTTCCCCGATACGTGTCCCCGAGTAGACAATTCATTGTAGATACCGCCAAAATCTGGTCGTTGCTATACTCGCCTTCACATTGTCGAAACCTACCACATTGGCCGAAGATATGTGCAACAAATGTGGCCTTCTACCGAGAGCATCGCCCACTTTATTTTCGGCTCCCGACTTGTGTCCGATAACAAAATCAAACCGCCGCAAGTAATCAACTCCATCGAGCATGCCTTGCATTCATTTTAGTTTGAGAGTTTAGATGCTTCAAATGAGTCATGGTCTCTGTGAAGAGGACGAACCCTCTATGGATCAAGTAGGGACGCCAATGCTTGAGAGTTTGAATTAAGGCGTAGAATTCCATGTCGTAGGCCGAGTATCGCCGCCGTTGCTTCATCTAGTTTTTCGCTATAAAAGGCGATGGGATGACCCTCTTGACTCAAGACACCTCCAATCCCTACGTGGGATGCATCGCAGCCACTTCAAAAATTTTAGAAAAATCAGGAAGCTTGAGTACCCAGTGCTTGTCCCATTTTGCTCTTGATTTCTCGCAAATGCCTTGACAAACTGCTGCTCCCCACGCAAATTGCTTACTCTTTAGACATTCCGTGATTGGGGCCATGATTGAGCTAAAGTTGCGTATGAATCGCCGATAAAAGGTGGCCAAGCCGTGAAAGCTTCCCGATCTCTGACGCATTCTCGTGGTGTCGGCCATTGTTGGACAGCTTGTACCTTGGTCGGGTCGGGCTTCAACTCCTTTGCGTGAGATGATGAATCCTAGAAATGTGGCACTCGTGGCGCATGAATGAACACTTGTCCTTGTTAATATAGAGCCGCTCGCTTTCAAAACCCTCGTAGGACTTGTTCAACATGGCTCACATGTTCTTGCGCATCTTTGCTGAAAATTAGAATGTCGCCGAAGTAGACGCACCACAAATCTCCCTCAGAATGGTTTGAGTGTCCGCGCCATTACGCGCATGAAGGTGCTTGGCGCGTTGGTTAACCCGAACGGCATGACTAGCCACTCAAAGAGGCCATCTTTAGTTTTGAATGCTGTTTTTCCACTCGCCTCCCTCCTTGATACTCGGATTTGATGATATCCACTACTGAGGTCGATTTTGGTGAAAATAGAGGAACCACTAAGTAAGTCCAAAGATATCATCAAGACGAGGAATGGGAAATCGATATTTCACCGTAATTTTGTTAATTGCTCGACTATCGACGCACATCCGCCAACTACCGTCCTTCTTTGGTGTAAGTAAAACCGGACAACAAGTAAGGGCTAAGGCTCTCACTGATGAATCCCTTGTCCAACAGCTTGTTGTATCCGCCTACCGAGCTCTTCATTTTCCCTTGACTCATACGGTAGTGGGGTAAGTTAGGCAAAGTAGACCCCTGTGATTAAATCAATTGTGTGCCGCACCTCCCTTAATGGGGGGAGTTGGTTGGGTACTTCTTCCCAGCATGATATGGTCGTATTGTTTCAATAACGCAGATAACTCTCGCAGAATGACACCATCATCTTGCTTCCTCTCACGGCTCACAACCAATAGCACCATGTCTTCCGCTTGCATGACTCTGAAAAATCGCTTTCATTGTCGTGACAGAACAACATCCTTCCCCGGGTGTCAAATTCTGAAATTTGGAGGGGGGTCTAGCACAAACCTCCTACCTTGAAGTTAAATGAGTAGGTATTAGCATACCCATCGTAGCAAACCCTCCCCGCTCATAGAGCCAAGGACGTCCCCAGCTAGTAAATGACACACTGGCCATAGGAATCACGCCACACCATGCTTCATCCGTGTATCTCCCCAATGAAAACTTAACCAAGCAACGCTTTTTACTGCAGACCGAATTGGTCTCATTAACCCAAATTCGATTCGGTAGGGAATGGGGTGTTTTTCTCGTTTTCAGCCCCTAAGCGCTCGATGGCGGCTTCGGATATCACATTCATACCGCTGCCATTGTCAATAATGACATTCGCCGCCTTGCCGTTATGCTCCATGCGAGTATGAAAAATATTGGTGCGCAGCCACTCCTGATTAGTTTGAAGCTCCTTCTTAGTTCCCCGCCGCATTCGATGAATAACACAGCCTTGGTAATTCCGACGCACTCAAGTGCTCTTCTTCACTAAGGTCGTTCCCGTCACACTCCTCTTCTTCTTCGTGCTCACCATATCTCCCCGTTAGTAGTTCTTTTTCACGCATGAATGCTATCCTTTGTCTCTGTAGGGACATACCACAAAGAAAGTGGCCGAAAACCTTTGCATTTGTAGCATTGGGGTCCATCGTTAGAGAATTTGGCTTTTCCTTTAAAAATCCCCATTAGTTCCTACCCGTGGTTGATCCCTCAACATAGGGGGTTTTGTGGGCCGCAGAGGCCGGGGAAAATTCATGCTTTGCGTCCCCACGATGACACTCTTCGCCCAAAGGATGCACTCGATTGTTTCTCAAGACGAAGTGCCAACCGATAAGCCTCGTCTACATTGATTAGGCGTGTACCACATCTCTTTGCGCAGTCGCCGCGTAATCCCGTCCGATATCGGGCCAATGTTTGCTGTTCCGTTTCCACAACTCTACTACGCACCGATAGTTCATGGAAGCGGTCTCAGAATTGCTCTACACTCAAGGTTCCTTGGCGGTTGCAACATCTCCTTTCGAACATCATCTCGCTCATAGTCAATGGGCGTATATTTCTCTTTTAACCGTTCCTTCATCTCTTCCCAGCTTTAAGATTGGGGGGTCTATGCGCTCGCGCAATTGTTCCTCCACACTTCCCCACCATGCTCTTGCATGTCCCTTTAGTTTCATTCGAACATAACGCACCTTTCGATCCTCGTAAAAACAAAGAAACCAGCCAAAGTAGTCTTCAATGGTCGTCAACCGCCTTCAAATGCGTTTGGCTCCGCTTGCCAAGGAAGTCCGGCACATCTACCTTCATTCGCTTGGTTAGTTCATCAAGTGGTGGTTGATAAGCAACATGTCCTCTCGTGCATAGCTTGTCGTGGACGATCTAACTTGATGATCATGTTCATCGACTCGTGAAATTCCTCTTCTCGCACCGTGAACATCTTCTTCCTCGAAAGATGGTTCAACCTTCCCCCGTGTTCTACCCTTCTCTGCCTTGTTGATTTGGGAGGCCATACTCCTCTCGAGCATAGCGCTCCTCCATCACATCCAAAGGCCGTATTACTTGTGCCATAACCGTAGTAAAGTTGGTCAAGTTGATAGTGCAATTGTGTTTGGTCGAGTTTCGGGTGTTTGGGTGTTCGGTGTTTGGATTTTGGTGGCTCGAGGTGGAGCCGTCTTGGAGGGCCGGGGTTGATCGGGTTGATGGGGTTGATGGGGTTGATGGGTGCTTGGTTGGTGGGGCTAGGTGGGTTATGTTTTGCTGGTGGGTATGGGATTGTTTCGTGCTAGGGTGGAAGCCATAGCGTATGAGTTGCCGCCGCGAGTAATGTGCATATACGCATCGGCTCCGATACCAAATTGGTGTCCACTGCCTTAGTAAGCCTCACACTTAATCGCTAAAACGAGACAATACACGTAATCTCTCTATGTGTTGGAATCGCTCCAAGGAATAATTCAATTATAGAATCAAAATTGGTTCAAAAGTACCTTCTCCTTTCAAAAAGGCCCTATAAATACTAAGGCGCCTCCCGCTTCAACCGAAACGCGAATTCTAACTTAGAAAGCATAAGTAAGGAAAATTTAATAATGGTAATTATCTTGACAGGAAATAATAATAATAATAAAAGAAAGAAGCCGATTGTGCTGCAATTGTAGTTTGATCACGCCAC
>JAPFFJ010000062.1:0-21102 GCA_029204005.1 Salix udensis | reverse complement strand
TTAGAAATCTAAGGCTAAATACTCATTTAAAATGGGGCTCGTGAAGTCGGGACCAATTTGTCCGAAAAATCCAAGGCTAACACCCCCTCCAAAAACCAAGTTCTATCATTTTGGGGGGAAAAAGTCTATTATCCCATAAATTTGAAGTCTAATACCAACTAAAAGGTATTGGATATGAACAAGGTTATAAATCTAAGGCTAATACTCATTTAAAATGGGGCTCGTCGAGTCAGGACCAATTTGTCCGAAAATCCAAGGCTAACACCCCCTCCAAAAACCATGTTCTATCATTTTGGGGGGAAAAGTCTATTACCCATAAATTTGAAGTCTAATACCAACTAAAAGGTATTGGATATGAACAAGGTTAGAAATCTAAGTCTAATACTCATTTAAAATGGGGCTCGTCGAGTCAGGACCAATTTGTCCGAAAATCCAATGCTAACACTCCCTCCAAAAACCATGTTCTATCATTTTGGTGGGAAAAGTCTATTACCCATAAATTTGAAGTCTAATACCAACTAAAAGGTATTGGATATGAACAAGGTTAGAAATCTAAGTCTAATACTCATTTAAAATGGGGCTCGTCGAATCAGGACCAATTTGTCCGAAAATCCAAGGCTAACACCTCCTCCAAAAACCAAGTTCTATCATTTTGGGGGTGAAAAGTCTATTACCCATAAATTTGAAGTCTAATACCAACAAAAAGCGATTGGATATGAACAAGGTTAGAAATCTAAGGCTAATACTCATTTAAAATGGGGCTCGTCGAGTCAGGACCAATTTGTCCGAAAATCCAAGGCTAACACCCCCTCCAAAAACCAAGTTCTATCATTTTGGGGGGAAAAGTCTATTACCTATAAATTTGAAGTCTAATACCAACTAAAAGGGATTGGATATGAACAAGGTTAGAAATCTAAGTATAATACTCATTTAAAATGGGGATCGTCGAGTCAGGACCAATTTGTCCGAAAATCCAAGGCTAACACCCCCTCCAAAAAACCAAGTTCTACCATTTTGGGGGGAAAAAGTCTATTACCCATAAATTTGAAGTCTAATACCAACTAAAAGTGATTGCATATGAACAAGGTTAGAAATCTAAGGCTAATACTCATTTAAAATGGGGGCTCGTCGAGTCGGGACCAATTTGTCCGAAAAATCCAAGGCTAACACCCCCTCCAAAAACAAAGTTGAATCATTTTTGGGGGAAAAGTCTATTACCCATAAATTTGAAGTCTAATAGCAACTAAAAGGTATTGGATATGAACAAGGTTAGAAATCTAAGGCTAATACTCATTTAAAATGGGGCTCGTCAAGTCAGGACCAATTTGTCCGAAAATCCAAGGCTAACACCCCCTCCAAAAACCAAGTTCTATCATTTTGGGGGGAAAAGTCTATTACCTATAAATTTGAAGTCTAATAACAACTAAAAGGGATTGGATATGAACAAGGTGAGAAATCTAAGGCTAATACTCATTTAAAATGGGGCTCGTCGAGTCAGGACCAATTTGTCCTAAAATCCAAGGCTAACACCCCCTCCAAAAACCAAGTTCTATCATTTTGGGGGGAAAAGTCTATTACCCATAAATTTGAAGTCTAATACCAACTAAAAGGGATTGGATATGAACAAGGTTAGAAATCTAAGGCTAATACTCATTTAAAATGGGGCTCGTCGAGTCAGGACCAATTTGTCCGAAAATCCAAGGCTAACACCCCCTCCAAAAACCAAGTTCTATCATTTTGGGGGGAAAAGTCTATTACCCATAAATTTGAAGTCTAATACCAACTAAAACGTATTGGATATGAACAAGGTTAGAAATCTAAGGCTAATACTCATTTAAAATGGGGCTCGTGAAGTCAGGACCAAGTTGTCCAAAAATCCAAGGCTAACACCCCCTCCAAAAACCAAGTTCTATCATTTTGGGGGGGAAAGTCTATTACCCATAAATTTGAAGTCTAATACCAACAAAAAGGGATTGGATATGAACAAGGTTAGAAATCTAAGGCTAATACTCATTTAAAATGGGGCTCGTCGAGTCAGGACCAATTTGTCCGAAAATCCAAGGCTAACACACCCTCCAAAAACCATGTTCTATCATTTTGGGGGGAAAAGTCTATTACCCATAAATTTGAAGTCTAATACCAACTAAAAGGTATTGGATATGAACAAGGTTAGAAATCTAAGGCTAATACTCATTTAAAATGGGGCTCGTCGAGTCAGGACCAATTTGTCCGAAAATCCAAGGCTAACACCCCCTCCAAAAACAAAGTTCAATCATTTTTCGGGGAAAAGTCTATTACCCATAAATTTGAAGTCTAATACCAACTAAAAGGTAATGGATATGAACAAGGTTAGAAATCTAAGGCTAATACTCATTTAAATTGGGGCTCGTCGAGTCAGGACCAATTTGTCCGAAAATCCAAGGCTAACACCCCCTCCAAAAACCAAGTTCTATCATTTTGGGGGGAAAAGTCTATTACCCATAAATTTGAAGTCTAATACCAACAAAAAGGGATTGCATATGAAAAAGGTTAGAAATCTAAGGCTAATACTCATTTAAAATGGGGCTCGTGCAGTCAGGACCAATTTGTCCAAAAATCCAAGGCTAACACCCTCTCCAAAAACCAAGTTCAATCATTTTTGGGGGAAAAGTCTATTACCCATAAATTTGAAGTCTAATACCAATTAAAAGGTATTGGATATGAACAAGGTTAGAAATCTAAGGCTAATACTCATTTAAAATGGGGCTCGTCGAGTCAAGACCAATTTGTTTGAAAATCCAAGGCTAACACCCCCTCCAAAAACCAAGTTCTATCATTTTAGGGGGAAAAGTCTATTACCCATAAATTTGAAGTCTAATACCAACTAAAAGGTATTGGATATGAACAAGGTTAGAAATCTAAGGCTAATACTCATTTAAAATGGGGCTCGTGAAGTCAGGACCAATTTGTCCGAAAATCCAAGGCTAACACCCCCTCCAAAAACCAAGTTCTATCATTTTGGGGGGAAAAGTCTATTGTCCATAAATTTGAAGTCTAATACCAACTAAAAGGTATTGGATATGAACAAGGTTAGAAATCTAAGGCTAATACTCATTTAAAATGGGGCTCGTCGAGTCAGGACCAATTTGTCCGAAAATCCAAGGCTAACACCCCCTCCAAAAACCATGTTCTATCATTTTGGGGGGAAAAGTCTATTACCCATAAATTTGAAGTCTAATACCAACTAAAAGGTATTGGATATGAACAAGGTTAGAAATCTAAGTCTAATACTCATTTAAAATGGGGCTCGTTGAGTCAGGACCAATTTGTCCGAAAATCCAATGCTAACACTCCCTCCAAAAACCATGTTCTATCATTTTGGTGGGAAAAGTCTATTACCCATAAATTTGAAGTCTAATACCAACTAAAAGGTATTGGATATGAACAAGGTTAGAAATCTAAGTCTAATACTCATTTAAAATGGGGCTCGTCGAATCAGGACCAATTTGTCCGAAAATCCAAGGCTAACACCTCCTCCAAAAACCAAGTTCTATCATTTTGGGGTGAAAAGTCTATTACCCATAAATTTGAAGTCTAATACAACAAAAAGCGATTGGATATGAACAAGGTTAGAAATCTAAGGCTAATACTCATTTAAAATGGGGCTCGTCGAGTCAGGACCAATTTGTCCGAAAATCCAAGGCTAACACCCTCTCCAAAAACCAAGTTCAATCATTTTTGGGGGAAAAGTCTATTACCCATAAATTTGAAGTCTAATACCAACAAAAAGGGATTGCATATGAAAAAGGTTAGAAATCTAAGGCTAATACTCATTTAAAATGGGGCTCGTGCAGTCAGGACCAATTTGTCCAAAAATCCAAGGCTAACACCCTCTCCAAAAACCAAGTTCAATCATTTTTGGGGGAAAAGTCTATTACCCATAAATTTGAAGTCTAATACCAACTAAAAGGTATTGGATATGAACAAGGTTAGAAATCTAAGGCTAATACTCATTTAAAATGGGGCTCGTCGAGTCAAGACCAATTTGTTTGAAAAATCCAAGGCTAACACCCCCTCCAAAAACCAAGTTCTATCATTTTAGGGGGAAAAGTCTATTACCCATAAATTTGAAGTCTAATACCAACTAAAAGGTATTGGATATGAACAAGGTTAGAAATCTAAGGCTAATACTCATTTAAAATGGGGCTCGTGAAGTCAGGACCAATTTGTCCGAAAATCCAAGGCTAACACCCCCTCCAAAAACCAAGTTCTATCATTTTGGGGGGAAAAGTCTATTGTCCATAAATTTGAAGTCTAATACCAACTAAAAGGTATTGGATATGAACAAGGTTAGAAATCTAAGGCTAATACTCATTTAAAATGGGGCTCGTCGAGTCGAGACCAATTTGTCCGAAAAATCCAAGGCTAACACCCCCTCCAAAAACCATGTTCTATCATTTTGGGGGGAAAAGTCTATTACCCATAAATTTGAAGTCTAATACCAACTAAAAGGTATTGGATATGAACAAGGTTAGAAATCTAAGTCTAATACTCATTTAAAATGGGGCTCGTCGAGTCAGGACCAATTTGTCCGAAAATCCAAGGTTAACACCCCCTCCAAAAACCAAGTTCTATCATTTTGGTGGGAAAAGTCTATTACCTATAAATTTGAAGTCTAATACCAACTAAAAGGGATTGGATATGAACAAGGTTAGAAATCTAAGTATAATACTCATTTAAAATGGGGCTCGTCGAGTCAGGACCAATTTGTCCGAAAATCCAAGGCTAACACACCCTCCAAAAATCATGTTCTATCATTTTGGGGGGAAAAGTCTATTACCCATAAATTTGAAGTCTAATACCAACTAAAAGGTATTGGATATGAACAAGGTTAGAAATCTAAGTCTAATACTCATTTAAAATGGGGCTCGTCGAGTCAGGACCAATTTGTCCGAAAATCCAAGGCTAACACCCTCTCCAAAAACCAAGTTCAATCATTTTTGGGGGAAAACTCTATTACCCATAAATTTGAAGTCTAATACCAACTAAAAGGTATTGGATATGAACAAGGTTAGAAATCTAAGGCTAATACTCATTTAAAATGGGGCTCGTCGAAGTCGGGACCAATTTGTCCGAAAAATCCAAGGCTAACACCCCCTCCAAAAACCAAGTTCTATCATTTTGGGGGGGAAAAGTCTATTACCCATAAATTTGAAGTCTAATACCAACTAAAAAGGGTATTGGATATGAACAAGGTTAGAAATCTAAGGCTAATACTCATTTAAAATGGGGCTCGTCGAGTCAGGGACCAATTTGTCCGAAAATCCAAGGCTAACACCCCCTCCAAAAACCAAGTTCTATCATTTTGGGGGGGGGGAAAAGTCTATTACCCATAAATTTGAAGTCTAATACCAACTAAAAGGGTATTGGATATGAACAAGGTTAGAAATCTAAGGCTAATACTCATTTAAAATGGGGCTCGTCGAGTCGGGACCAATTTGTCCGAAAATCCAAGGCTAACACTCCCCTCCAAAAACCAAGTTCTATCATTTTGGGGGGAAAAGTCTATTACCCATAAATTTGAAGTCTAATACCAACTAAAAGGGTATTGGATATGAACAAGGTTAGAAATCTAAGGCTAATACTCATTTAAAATGGGGCTCGTCGAGTCGGGACCAATTTGTCCGAAAAATCCAAGGGCTAACACCTCCCTCCAAAAAACCAAGTTCTATCATTTTGGGGGGAAAAGTCTATTACCCATAAATTTGAAGTCTAATACCAACTAAAAAGGGTATTGGATATGAACAAGGTTAGAAATCTAAGGCTAATACTCATTTAAAATGGGGCTCGTCGAGTCGGGACCAATTTGTCCGAAAATCCAAGGCTAACACCCCCTCCAAAAACCAAGTTCTATCATTTTGGGGGGAAAAGTCTATTACCCATAAATTTGAAGTCTAATACCAACAAAAAGGGATTGGATATGAACAAGGTTAGAAATCTAAGGCTAATACTCATTTAAAATGGGGCTCGTCGAGTCAGGACCAATTTGTCCGAAAAATCCAAGGCTAACACCCCCTCCAAAAACCAAGTTCTATCATTTTGGGGGGAAAAGTCTATTACCCATAAATTTGAAGTCTAATACCAACTAAAAGGTATTGGATATGAACAAGGTTAGAAATCTAAGGCTAATACTCATTTAAAATGGGGCTCGTCGAGTCAGGACCAATTTGTTTGAAAATCCAAGGCTAACACCCCCTCCAAAAACAAAGTTCAATCATTTTTGGGGGAAAAGTCTATTACCCATAAATTTGAAGTCTAATACCAACTAAAAGGTAATGGATATGAACAAGGTTAGAAATCTAAGGCTAATACTCATTTAAAATGGGGGCTCGTCGAGTCGGGACCAATTTGTCCGAAAAATCCAAGGCTAACACCCCCTCCAAAAACCAAGTTCTATCATTTTGGGGGGGAAAAGTCTATTACCCATAAATTTGAAGTCTAATACCAACTAAAAAGGGATTGCATATGAAACAAGGTTAGAAATCTAAGGCTAATACTCATTTAAAATGGGGCTCGTGCGAGTCGGGACCAATTTGTCCAAAAATCCAAGGCTAACACCCTCTCCAAAAACCAAGTTCAATCATTTTTGGGGGGAAAAGTCTATTACCCATAAATTTGAAGTCTAATACCAACTAAAAGGTATTGGATATGAACAAGGTTAGAAATCTAAGGCTAATACTCATTTAAAATGGGGCTCGTCGAGTCAAGACCAATTTGTCTGAAAATCCAAGGCTAACACCCCCTCCAAAAACCAAGTTCTATCATTTTGGGGGGAAAAGTCTATTACCCATAAATTTGAAGTCTAATACCAACTAAAAGGTATTGGATATGAACAAGGTTAGAAATCTAAGGCTAATACTCATTTAAAATGGGGCTCGTGAAGTCAGGACCAATTTGTCCGAAAATCCAAGGCTAACACCCCCTCCAAAAACCAAGTTCTATCATTTTTGGGGGGAAAAAGTCTATTATCCCATAAATTTGAAGTCTAATACCAACTAAAAGGTATTGGATATGAACAAGGTTAGAAATGTAAGGCTAATACTCATTTAAAATGGGGCTCGTCGAGTCAGGACCAATTTGTCCGAAAATCCAAGGCTAACACCCCCTCCAAAAACCATGTTCTATCATTTTGGGGGGAAAAGTCTATTACCCATAAATTTGAAGTCTAATACCAACTAAAAGGTATTGGATATGAACAAGGTTAGAAATCTAAGTCTAATACTCATTTAAAATGGGGCTCGTTGAGTCAGGACCAATTTGTCCGAAAATCCAATGCTAACACTCCCTCCAAAAACCATGTTCTATCATTTTGGTGGGAAAAGTCTATTACCCATAAATTTGAAGTCTAATACCAACTAAAAGGTATTGGATATGAACAAGGTTAGAAATCTAAGTCTAATACTCATTTAAAATGGGGCTCGTCGAATCAGGACCAATTTGTCCGAAAATCCAAGGCTAACACCTCCTCCAAAAACCAAGTTCTATCATTTTGGGGTGAAAAGTCTATTACCCATAAATTTGAAGTCTAATACAACAAAAAGCGATTGGATATGAACAAGGTTAGAAATCTAAGGCTAATACTCATTTAAAATGGGGCTCGTCGAGTCAGGACCAATTTGTCCGAAAATCCAAGGCTAACACCCTCTCCAAAAACCAAGTTCAATCATTTTTGGGGGAAAACTCTATTACCCATAACTTTGAAGTCTAATACCAACAAAAAGGGATTGCATATGAAAAAGGTTAGAAATCTAAGGCTAATACTCATTTAAAATGGGGCTCGTGCAGTCAGGACCAATTTGTCCAAAAATCCAAGGCTAACACCCTCTCCAAAAACCAAGTTCAATCATTTTTGGGGGAAAAGTCTATTACCCATAAATTTGAAGTCTAATACCAACTAAAAGGTATTGGATATGAACAAGGTTAGAAATCTAAGGCTAATACTCATTTAAAATGGGGCTCGTCGAGTCATGACCAATTTGTCTGAAAATCCAAGGCTAACACCCCCTCCAAAAACCAAGTTCTATCATTTTTAGGGGAAAAGTCTATTACCCATAAATTTGAAGTCTAATACCAACTAAAAGGTATTGGATATGAACAAGGTTAGAAATCTAAGGCTAATACTCATTTAAAATGGGGCTCGTGAAGTCAGGACCAATTTGTCCGAAAATCCAAGGCTAACACCCCCTCCAAAAACCAAGTTCTATCATTTTGGGGGGAAAAGTCTATTGTCCATAAATTTGAAGTCTAATACCAACTAAAAGGTATTGGATATGAACAAGGTTAGAAATCTAAGGCTAATACTCATTTAAAATGGGGCTCGTCGAGTCAGGACCAATTTGTCCGAAAATCCAAGGCTAACACCCCCTCCAAAAACCATGTTCTATCATTTTGGGGGGAAAAGTCTATTACCCATAAATTTGAAGTCTAATACCAACTAAAAGGTATTGGATATGAACAAGGTTAGAAATCTAAGTCTAATACTCATTTAAAATGGGGCTCGTCGAGTCAGGACCAATTTGTCCGAAAATCCAAGGTTAACACCCCCTCCAAAAACCAAGTTCTATCATTTTGGGGGGAAAAGTCTATTACCTATAAATTTGAAGTCTAATACCAACTAAAAGGGATTGGATATGAACAAGGTTAGAAATCTAAGTATAATACTCATTTAAAATGGGGCTCGTCGAGTCAGGACCAATTTGTCCGAAAATCCAAGGCTAACACACCCTCCAAAAATCATGTTCTATCATTTTGGGGGGAAAAGTCTATTACCCATAAATTTGAAGTCTAATACCAACTAAAAGGGTATTGGATATGAACAAGGTTAGAAATCTAAGTCTAATACTCATTTAAAATGGGGCTCGTCGAGTCGGGACCAATTTGTCCGAAAAATCCAAGGCTAACACCCTCTCCAAAAAACCAAGTTCAATCATTTTTGGGGGGAAAAACTCTATTACCCATAAATTTGAAGTCTAATACCAACTAAAAAGGTATTGGATATGAACAAGGTTAGAAATCTAAGGCTAATACTCATTTAAAATGGGGCTCGTCGAAGTCGGGGACCAATTTGTCCGAAAAATCCAAGGCTAACACCCCCTCCAAAAACCAAGTTCTATCATTTTGGGGGGGAAAAAGTCTATTACCCATAAATTTGAAGTCTAATACCAACTAAAAGGTATTGGATATGAACAAGGTTAGAAATCTAAGGCTAATACTCATTTAAAATGGGGCTCGTCGAGTCGGGACCAATTTGTCCGAAAATCCAAGGCTAACACCCCCTCCAAAAACCAAGTTCTATCATTTTGGGGGGAAAAGTCTATTACCCATAAATTTGAAGTCTAATACCAACTAAAAGGGTATTGGATATGAACAAGGTTAGAAATCTAAGGCTAATACTCATTTAAAATGGGGCTCGTCGAAGTCGGGACCAATTTGTCCGAAAATCCAAGGCTAACACCCCCTCCAAAAACCAAGTTCTATCATTTTGGGGGGAAAAGTCTATTACCCATAAATTTGAACTCTAATACCAACTAAAAGGAATTGGATATGAACAAGGTTAGAAATCTAAGGCTAATACTCATTTAAAATGGGGCTCGTCGAGTCAGGATCAATTTGTCCGAAAATCGAAGGCTAACACCCCCTCCAAAAACCAAGTTCTATCATTTTGGTGGGGAAAGTCTATTACCCATAAATTTGAAGTCTAATACCAACTAAAAGGTATTGGATATGAACAAGGTTAGAAATCTAAGGCTAATACTCATTTAAAATGGGGCTCGTCGAGTCGGGACCAATTTGTCCGAAAATCCAAGGGCTAACACCCTCCCTCCAAAAAACCAAGTTCTATCATTTTGGGGGGAAAAGTCTATTACCCATAAATTTGAAGTCTAATACCAACTAAAAAGGGATTGGATATGAACAAGGTTAGAAATCTAAGGCTAATACTCATTTAAAATGGGGCTCGTCGAGTCGGGACCAATTTGTCCGAAAAATCCAAGGCTAACACCCCCTCCAAAAACCAAGTTCAATCATTTTTGGGGGGAAAAGTCTATTACCCATAAATTTGAAGTCTAATACCAACTAAAAGATATTGGATATGAACAAGGTTAGAAATCTAAGGCTAATACTCATTTAAAATGGGGCTCGTCGAGTCAAGACCAATTTGTCCGAAAATCCAAGGCTAACACCCCCCTCCAAAAACCAAGTTCAATCATTTTTGGGGGGAAAAGTCTATTACCCATAAATTTGAAGTCTAATACCAACTAAAAGGTATTGGATATGAACAAGGTTAGAAATCTAAGGCTAATACTCATTTAAAATGGGGCTCGTCGAAGTCGGGACCAATTTGACCGAAAATCCAAGGCTAACACCCCCTCCAAAAACCAAGTTCTATCATTTTTTGGGGGAAAATCTATTACCCATAAATTTGAAGTCTAATACCAACTAAAAGGTATTGGATATGAACAAGGTTAGAAATCTAAGGCTAATACTCATTTAAAATGGGGCTCGTCGAGTCAGGACCAATTTGTCCGAAAATCCAAGGCTAACACCCCCTCCAAAAACCAAGTTCTATCATTTTGGGGGGAAAAGTCTATTACCCATAAATTTGAAGTCTAATACCAACTAAAAGGTATTGGATATGAACAAGGTTAGAAATCTAAGGCTAATACTCATTTAAAATGGGGCTCGTCGAGTCAGGACCAATTTGTCCGAAAAATCCAAGGCTAACACCCCTCTCCAAAAACCAAGTTCTATCATTTTTGGGGGGAAAAGTCTATTACCCATAAATTCGAAGTCTAATACCAACTAAAAGGTATTGGATATGAACAAGGTTAGAAATCTAAGGCTAATACTCATTTAAAATGTGGCTCGTCGAGTCAGGGCCAATTTGTCCGAAAATCCAAGGCTAACTCTCCCTCCAAAAACCAAGTTCTATCATTTTGGGGGGAAAAGTCTATTACCCATAAATTTGAAGTCTAATACCAACTAAAAGGTATTGGATATGAACAAGGTTAGAAATCTAAGGCTAATACTCATTTAAAATGGGGCTCGTCGAAGTCGGGACCAATTTGTCCGAAAATCCAAGGCTAACACCCCCTCCAAAAACCAAGTTCTATCATTTTTGGGGGGAAAAGTCTATTACCCATAAATTTGAAGTCTAATACCAACTAAAAAGGGATTGGATATGAACAAGGTTAGAAATCTAAGGCTAATACTCATTTAAAATGGGGCTCGTCGAGTCGGGACCAATTTGTCCGAAAAATCCAAGGCTAACACCCCCTCCAAAAACCAAGTTCTATCATTTTTGGGGGGAAAAGTCTATTACCCATAAATTTGAAGTCTAATACCAACTAAAAGGGATTGGATATGAACAAGGTTAGAAATCTAAGGCTAATACTCATTTAAAATGGGGCTCGTCGAGTCGAGACCAATTTGTCCGAAAATCCAAGGCTAACACCCCCTCCAAAAACCAAGTTCTATCATTTTTGGGGGGAAAAGTCTATTACCCATAAATTTGAAGTCTAATACCAACTAAAAAGGGATTGGATATGAACAAGGTTAGAAATCTAAGGCTAATACTCATTTAAAATGGGGCTCGTCGAGTCGGGACCAATTTGTCCGAAAAATCCAAGGCTAACACCCCCTCCAAAAAACCAAGTTCTATCATTTTGGGGGGAAAAGTCTATTACCCATAAATTTGAAGTCTAATACCAACTAAAAGGGTATTGGATATGAACAAGGTTAGAAATCTAAGGCTAATACTCATTTAAAATGGGGCTCGTCGAGTCGGGACCAATTTGTCCGAAAATCCAAGGCTAACACCCCCTCCAAAAACCATGTTCTATCATTTTGGGGGGGAAAAGTCTATTACCCATAAATTTGAAGTCTAATACCAACTAAAAGGGTATTGGATATGAACAAGGTTAGAAATCTAAGGCTAATACTCATTTAAAATGGGGCTCGTCGAAGTCGGGACCAATTTGTCCGAAAATCCAAGGCTAACACCCCCTCCAAAAACCAAGTTCTATCATTTTGGGGGGAAAAGTCTATTACCCATAAATTTGAAGTCTAATACCAACTAAAAAGGTATTGGATATGAACAAGGTTAGAAATCTAAGGCTAATACTCATTTAAAATGGGGCTCTTCGAGTCATGACCAATTTGTCCGAAAATCCAAGGCTAACACCCCCTCCAAAAACCAAGTTCTATCATTTTAGGGGGAAAAGTCTATTACCTATAAATTTGAAGTCTAATACCAACTAAAAGGGATTGGATATGAACAAGGTTAGAAATCTAAGGCTAATACTCATTTAAAATGGGGCTCGTCGAGTCAGGACCAATTTGTCCGAAAATCCAAGGCTAACACACCCTCCAAAAACCATGTTCTATCATTTTGGGGGGAAAAGTCTATTACCCATAAATTTGAAGTCTAATACCAACTAAAAGGTATTGGATATGAACAAGGTTAGAAATCTAAGGCTAATACTCATTTAAAATGGGGCTCGTCGAGTCAGGACCAATTTGTCCGAAAATCCAAGGCTAACACCCCCTCCAAAAACAAAGTTCAATCATTTTTGGGGGAAAAGTCTATTACCCATAAATTTGAAGTCTAATACCAACTAAAAGGTAATGGATATGAACAAGGTTAGAAATCTAAGGCTAATACTCATTTAAAATGGGGCTCGTCGAGTCAGGACCAATTTGTCCGAAAATCCAAGGCTAACACCCCCTCCAAAAACCAAGTTCTATCATTTTGGGGGGAAAAGTCTATTACCCATAAATTTTGAAGTCTAATACCAACTAAAAGGTATTGGATATGAACAAGGTTAGAAATCTAAGGCTAATACTCATTTAAAAATGGGGCTCGTGCGAGTCGGGACCAATTTGTCCAAAAATCCAAGGCTAACACCCTCTCCAAAAAACCAAGTTCAATCATTTTTGGGGGGAAAAGTCTATTACCCATAAATTTGAAGTCTAATACCAACTAAAAGGTATTGGATATGAACAAGGTTAGAAATCTAAGGCTAATACTCATTTAAAATGGGGCTCGTCGAGTCGAGACCAATTTGTCCGAAAAATCCAAGGCTAACACCCCCTCCAAAAACCATGTTCTATCATTTTGGGGGGAAAAGTCTATTACCCATAAATTTGAAGTCTAATACCAACTAAAAGGTATTGGATATGAACAAGGTTAGAAATCTAAGGCTAATACTCATTTAAAATGGGGCTCGTCGAAGTCAGGGACCAATTTGTCCGAAAAATCCAAGGCTAACACCCCCTCCAAAAAACCAAGTTCTATCATTTTGGGGGGGAAAAGTCTATTACCCATAAATTTGAAGTCTAATACCAACTAAAAAGGTATTGGATATGAACAAGGTTAGAAATATAAGGCTAATACTCATTTAAAATGGGGCTCGTCGAGTCGGGACCAATTTGTCCGAAAATCCAAGGCTAACACCCCCTCCAAAAACCAAGTTCTATCATTTTGGGGGGGAAAAGTCTATTACCCATAAATTTGAAAGTCTAATACCAACTAAAAGGTATTGGATATGAACAAGGTTAGAAATCTAAGGCTAATACTCATTTAAAATGGGGCTCGTCGAGTCGGGACCAATTTGTCCGAAAAATCCAAGGCTAACACCCCTCTCCAAAAACCAAGTTCAATCATTTTTGGGGGGAAAAGTCTATTACCCATAAATTTGAAGTCTAATACCAACTAAAAGGTATTGGATATGAACAAGGTTAGAAATCTAAGGCTAATACTCATTTAAAATGGGGCTCGTGCGAGTCGGGACCAATTTGTCCGAAAAATCCAAGGCTAACACCCCCTCCAAAAACCAAGTTCTATCATTTTGGGGGGAAAAGTCTATTACCCATAAATTTGAAGTCTAATACCAACTAAAAAGGGATTGGATATGAACAAGGTTAGAAATCTAAGGCTAATACTCATTTAAAATGGGGGCTCGTCGAGTCGGGACCAATTTGTCCGAAAAATCCAAGGCTAACACCACCCTCCAAAAACCAAGTTCTATCATTTTGGGGATGAAAAGTCTATTACCCTATAAATTTGAAGTCTAATACCAAACTAAAAGGGATTGGATATGAACAAGGTTAGAAATCTAAGGCTAATACTCATTTAAAATGGGGCTCGTCGAGTCGGGACCAATTTGTCCGAAAATCCAAGGCTAACACACCCTCCAAAAACCAAGTTCTATCATTTTTGGGGGGAAAAGTCTATTACCCATAAATTTGAAGTCTAATACCAACTAAAAGGTATTGGATATGAACAAGGTTAGAAATCTAAGGCTAATACTCATTTAAAATGGGGCTCGTCGAGTCAGGGACCAATTTGTCCGAAAATCCAAGGCTAACACCCCCTCCAAAAACAAAGTTCAATCATTTTTCGGGGAAAAGTCTATTACCCATAAATTTGAAGTCTAATACCAACTAAAAGGTAATGGATATGAACAAGGTTAGAAATCTAAGGCTAATACTCATTTAAAATGGGGCTCGTCGAGTCAGGACCAATTTGTCCGAAAATCCAAGGCTAACACCCCCTCCAAAAACCAAGTTCTATTATTTTGGGGGGAAAAGTCTATTGTACATAAATTTGAAGTCTAATACCAACTAAAAGGTATTGGATATGAACAAGGTTAGAAATCTAAGGCTAATACTCATTTAAAATGGGGCTCGTCGAGTCAGGACCAATTTGTCCGAAAATCCAAGGCTAACACCCCCTCCAAAAACCAAGTTCTATCATTTTGGGGGGGAAAGTCTATTACCCATAAATTTGAACTCTAATACCAACAAAAAGCGATTGCATATGAACAAGGTTAGAAATCTAAGGCTAATACTCATTTAAAATGGGGCTCGTCGAGTCAGGACCAATTTGTCCGAAAATCCAAGGCTAACACCCTCTCCAAAAACCAAGTTCAATCATTTTTGGGGGAAAAGTCTATTACCCATAAATTTGAAGTCTAATACCAACTAAAAGGTATTGGATATGAACAAGGTTAGAAATCTAAGGCTAATACTCATTTAAAATGGGGCTCATCGAGTCAGGACCAATTTGTCTGAAAATCCAAGGCTAACACCCCCTCCAAAAACAAAGTTCAATCATTTTTCGGGGAAAAGTCTATTACCCATAAATTTGAAGTCTAATACCAACTAAAAGGGATTGGATATGAACAAGGTTAGAAATATAAGGCTAATACTCATTTAAAATGGGGCTCGTCGAGTCAGGACCAATTTGTCCAAAAATCCAAGGCTAACACCCTCTCCAAAAACCAAGTTCTATCATTTTGGGGGGAAAAGTCTATTGTCCATAAATTTAAAGACTAATACCAACTAAAAGGTATTCGATATGAACAAGGTTAGAAATCTAAGGCTAATACTCATTTAAAATGGGGCTCGTGCAGTCAGGACCAATTTGTCCAAAAATCCAAGGCTAACACCCTCTCCAAAAACCAAGTTCAATCATTTTTGGGGGAAAAGTCTATTACCCATAAATTTCAAGTCTAATACCAACTAAAAGGTATTGGATATGAACAAGGTTAGAAATCTAAGGCTAATACTCATTTAAAATGGGGCTCGTCGAGTCAGGACCAATTTGTCCGAAAATCCAAGGCTAACACCCCCTCCAAAAACCATGTTCTATCATTTTGGGGGGAAAAGTCTATTACCCATAAATTTGAAGTCTAATACCAAGTAAAAGGTATTGGATATGAACAAGGTTAGAAATCTAAGGCTAATAGTCATTTAAAATGGGGCTCGTGAAGTCAGGACCAATTTGTCCGAAAATCCAAGGCTAACACCCCCTCCAAAAACCAAGTTCTATCATTTTGGGGGGAAAAGTCTATTACCCATAAATTTGAAGTCTAATACCAACTAAAAGGTATTGGATATGAACAAGGTTAGAAATCTAAGGCTAATACTCATTTAAAATGGGGCTCGTGCGAGTCGGGACCAATTTGTCCAAAAATCCAAGGGCTAACACCCTCTCCAAAAACCAAGTTCAATCATTTTTGGGGGGAAAAGTCTATTACCCATAAATTTGAAGTCTAATACCAACTAAAAGGTATTGGATATGAACAAGGTTAGAAATCTAAGGCTAATACTCATTTAAAATGGGGCTCGTCAAGTCAGGACCAATTTGTGTGAAAATCCAAGGCTAACACCCCCTCCAAAAACCAAGTTCTATCATTTTGGGGGGGAAAGTCTATTACCCATAAATTTGAACTCTAATACCAACAAAAAGCGATTGCATATGAACAAGGTTAGAAATCTAAGGCTAATACTCATTTAAAATGGGGCTCGTCGAGTCAGGACCAATTTGTCCGAAAATCCAAGGCTAACACCCCCTCCAAAAACCAAGTTCTACCATGTTGGGGGGAAAAGTCTATTACCCATAAATTTGAAGTCTAATGCCAACTAAAAGGGATTGCATATGAACAAGATTAGAAATCTAAGGCTAATACTCATTTAAAATGGGGCTCGTCGAGTCAGGACCAATTTGCCCGAAAATCCAAGGCTAACACCCCCTCCAAAAACAAAGTTCAATCATTTTTCGGGGAAAAGTCTATTACCCATAAATTTGAAGTCTAATACCAACTAAAAGGTATTGGATATGAACAAGGTTAGAAATCTAAGGCTAATACTCATTTAAAATGGGGCTCGTCAAGTCAGGACCAATTTGTGTGAAAATCCAAGGCTAACACCCCCTCCAAAAACCATGTTCTATCATTTTGGGGGGAAAAGTCTATTACCCATAAATTTGAAGTCTAATACCAACAAAAAGGGATTGTTTATGAACAAGGTTAGAAATCTAAGGCTAATACTCATTTAAAATGGGGCTCGTCGAGTCAGGACCAATTTGTCCGAAAATCCAAGGCTAACACCCCCTCCAAAAACAAAGTTCAATCATTTTTGGGGGAAAAGTCTATTACCCATAAATTTGAAGTCTAATACCAACTAAAAGGTATTGGATATGAACAAGGTTATAAATCTAAGGCTAATACTCATTTAAAATGGGGCTCGTCGAGTCAGGACCAATTTGTCCGAAAATCCAAGGCTAACACCCCCTCCAAAAACCAAGTTCTATCATTTTGGGGGGGAAAAGTCTATTACCCATAAATTTGAAGTCTAATACCAACTAAAAAGGGATTGGATATGAACAAGGTTATAAATCTAAGGCTAATACTCATTTAAAATAGGGGCTCGTCGAGTCGTGACCAATTTGTTTGAAAATCCAAGGCTAGCACCCCCTCCAAAAACCAAGTTCTATCATTTTGGGGGGAAAAGTCTATTACCCATAACTTTGAAGTCTAATACCAACTAAAAAGGGATTGGATATGAACAAGGTTAGAAATCTAAGGCTAATACTCATTTAAAATGGGGCTCGTCGAGTCGGGACCAATTTGTCCGAAAAATCCAAGGCTAACACCCCCTCCAAAAACCAAGTTCTATCATTTTGGGGGGGAAAAGTCTATTACCCTATAAATTTGAAGTCTAATACCAACTAAAAGGGATTGGATATGAACAAGGTTAGAAATCTAAGGCTAATACTCATTTAAAATGGGGCTCGTCGAGTCAGGACCAATTTGTCCGAAAAATCCAAGGCTAACACCCCCTCCAAAAACCAAGTTCTATCATTTTTGGGGGAAAAGTCTATTACCCATAAATTTGAAGTCTAATACCAACTAAAAGGGTATTGGATATGAACAAGGTTAGAAATCTAAGGCTAATACTCATTTAAAATGGGGCTCGTCGAGTCGGGACCAATTTGTCCGAAAAATCCAAGGCTAACACCCCCCTCCAAAAACCAAGTTCTATCATTTTGGGGGGGAAAAGTCTATTACCCATAAATTTGAAGTCTAATACCAACTAAAAGGGTATTGGATATGAACAAGGTTAGAAATCTAAGGCTAATACTCATTTAAAATGGGGCTCGTCGAGTCGTGACCAATTTGTCCGAAAATCCAAGGCTAACACCCCCTCCAAAAACCAAGTTCTATCATTTTGGGGGGGAAAAGTCTATTACCCATAAATTTGAAGTCTAATACCAACTAAAAGGGTATTGGATATGAACAAGGTTAGAAATCTAAGGCTAATACTCATTTAAAATGGGGCTCGTCGAGTCGTGACCAATTTGTCCGAAAAATCCAAGGCTAACACCCCCTCCAAAAACCAAGTTCTATCATTTTTGGGGGGAAAAGTCTATTGCCCATAAATTTGAAGTCTAATACCAACTAAAAGGGTATTGGATATGAACAAGGTTAGAAATCTAAGGCTAATACTCATTTAAAATGGGGCTCGTCGAGTCGTGACCAATTTGTCCGAAAAATCCAAGGCTAACACCCCCTCCAAAAACCAAGTTCTATCATTTTGGGGGGAAAAGTCTATTACCCATAAATTTGAAGTCTAATACCAACTAAAAAGCGATTGCATATGAACAAGGTTAGAAATCTAAGGCTAATACTCATTTAAAATGGGGGCTCGCCGAGTCGTGACCAATTTGTCCGAAAATCCAAGGCTAACACCCCTCTCCAAAAACCAAGTTCAATCATTTTTGGGGGGAAAAGTCTATTACCCATAAATTTGAAGTCTAATACCAACTAAAAGGGTATTGGATATGAACAAGGTTAGAAATCTAAGGCTAATACTCATTTAAAATGGGGCTCATCGAGTCGTGACCAATTTGTCCGAAAAATCCAAGGCTAACACCCCCTCCAAAAACAAAGTTCAATCATTTTTTCGGGGGAAAAGTCTATTACCCATAAATTTGAAGTCTAATACCAACTAAAAGGGATTGGATATGAACAAGGTTAGAAATATAAGGCTAATACTCATTTAAAATGGGGGCTCGTCGAGTCAGGACCAATTTGTCCAAAAATCCAAGGCTAACACCCTCTCCAAAAACCAAGTTCTATCATTTTGGGGGGGAAAAAGTCTATTGTCCCATAAATTTAAAGACTAATACCAACTAAAAGGGTATTCGATATGAACAAGGTTAGAAATCTAAGGCTAATACTCATTTAAAATGGGGCTCGTGCGAGTCAGGGACCAATTTGTCCAAAAATCCAAGGCTAACACCCTCTCCAAAAACCAAGTTCAATCATTTTTGGGGGGAAAAGTCTATTACCCATAAATTTCAAGTCTAATACCAACTAAAAGGGTATTGGATATGAACAAGGTTAGAAATCTAAGGCTAATACTCATTTAAAATGGGGCTCGTCGAGTCGGGACCAATTTGTCCGAAAATCCAAGGCTAACACCCCCTCCAAAAACCATGTTCTATCATTTTGGGGGGGAAAAGTCTATTACCCATAAATTTGAAGTCTAATACCAAGTAAAAGGGTATAGGATATGAACAAGGTTAGAAATCTAAGGCTAATAGTCATTTAAAATGGGGCTCGTGAAGTCGAGACCAATTTGTCCGAAAAATCCAAGGCTAACACCCCCTCCAAAAACCAAGTTCTATCATTTTGGGGGGGAAAAGTCTATTACCCATAAATTTGAAGTCTAATACCAACTAAAAGGTATTGGATATGAACAAGGTTAGAAATCTAAGGCTAATACTCATTTAAAATGGGGCTCGTGCAGTCAGGACCAATTTGTCCAAAAATCCAAGGCTAACACCCTCTCCAAAAACCAAGTTCAATCATTTTTGGGGGAAAAGTCTATTACCCATAAATTTGAAGTCTAATACCAACTAAAAGGTATTGGATATGAACAAGGTTAGAAATCTAAGGCTAATACTCATTTAAAATGGGGCTCGTCAAGTCAGGACCAATTTGTGTGAAAATCCAAGGCTAACACCCCCTCCAAAAACCAAGTTCTATCATTTTGGGGGGGAAAGTCTATTACCCATAAATTTGAACTCTAATACCAACAAAAAGCGATTGCATATGAACAAGGTTAGAAATCTAAGGCTAATACTCATTTAAAATGGGGCTCGTCGAGTCGTGACCAATTTGTCCGAAAATCCAAGGCTAACACCCCCTCCAAAAACCAAGTTCTACCATGTTGGGGGGGAAAAGTCTATTACCCATAAATTTGAAGTCTAATGCCAACTAAAAGGGATTGCATATGAACAAGATTAGAAATCTAAGGCTAATACTCATTTAAAATGGGGGCTCGTCGAGTCGAGACCAATTTGTCCCGAAAAATCCAAGGCTAACACCCCCTCCAAAAACAAAGTTCAATCATTTTTTCGGGGAAAAGTCTATTACCCATAAATTTGAAGTCTAATACCAACTAAAAGGAATTGGATATGAACAAGGTTAGAAATCTAAGGCTAATACTCATTTAAAATGGGGCTCGTCAAGTCAGGACCAATTTGTGTGAAAATCCAAGGCTAACACCCCCTCCAAAAACCATGTTCTATCATTTTGGGGGGAAAAGTCTATTACCCATAAATTTGAAGTCTAATACCAACAAAAAGGGATTGTTTATGAACAAGGTTAGAAATCTAAGGCTAATACTCATTTAAAATGGGGCTCGTCGAGTCAGGACCAATTTGTCCGAAAATCCAAGGCTAACACCCCCTCCAAAAACAAAGTTCAATCATTTTTCGGGGAAAAGTCTATTACCCATAAATTTGAAGTCTAATACCAACTAAAAGGTATTGGATATGAACAAGGTTATAAATCTAAGGCTAATACTCATTTAAAATGGGGCTCGTCGAGTCAGGACCAATTTGTCCGAAAATCCCAGGCTAACACCCCCTCCAAAAACCAAGTTCTATCATTTTGGGGGGAAAAGTCTATTACCCATAAATTTGAAGTCTAATACCTACAAAAAGGGATTGGATATGAACAAGGTTATAAATCTAAGGCTAATACTCAATTAAAATAGGGCTCGTCGAGTCAGGACCAATTTGTTTGAAAATCCAAGGCTAGCACCCCCTCCAAAAACCAAGTTCTATCATTTTGGGGGGAAAAGTCTATTACCCATAAATTTGAAGTCTAATACCAACAAAAAGGGATTGGATATGAACAAGGTTAGAAATCTAAGGCTAATACTCATTTAAAATGGGGCTCGTCGAGTCGTGACCAATTTGTCCGAAAA